>CABEGB010001126.1:117556-180254 GCA_901521435.1 Crematogaster levior
ACAGGCCTTACAGGAAAGAACACACTTCTTTAGAAATAAACCATTGAACTTTTTAAATAAATCAATGTTACTGAAAGATGTGAATATTGAAGATTACATAGATTTTTTTGATTATAATGATACATAATAAAGTAATGTACAGAAATATACTTAGTGCACAGATATGCATATAGCATGCATTTTTCTGTCCAATTTATGTCATTTAGATTTATCATCATCATCATCATTTGTCGTCGTCATCGTCTGCAAAATTTTTCTTGTTAGTTGGTCTACCATGTGCTCGCTGCGAATAAATAAGAGTCATACTAGACATAGTTTACTGATTCAAATTTTTTATCAAATTATCCTCCTAATGAATTATTCTAAATTTGTACATGGAGTAACGACTCGGAGTTTGGTATATGTCCAAGATCGACCTACAATTCTAGTCTAAACAGGGTGAAAAGAGATGAAAACAGTTTTCCAAGATAAGAAGGAAAAAGAGTAGTGCGATAATTAGTGTCTGAGACGTAATACTCGTAGTGGTTTCACAAGGATTAATATCAACCCTCCACTTTTTTTAAAAAAGAGAAGAAAAATTTGAAATTACAGTTAAGGCTTAATTCGTATTTAATTTATCATGATTTAGATTTCTATTTACATTCAGGGTAGCTACTTCACTTCGTTTATTCTAAAATTAATAGTTAAAGTTATAGATTTTTTAAATTATAAAATTTACAAAAAGATGTTCTATTTTGATAGTACGTCTTTATGATTCGAATTTCAGTTTAGTCTTGAGTTGCTAACTCACTCCAAAACAAAATAAAACTGAAATGTTTGGACTTATTATGAGTGAGGGGGTGATCGAAGAAGATTAGCACCTGAGGATGAGTGTCTATAAGCAAAAACGTAATAATATGTAAGTAAAAGACAATGAAAAATATTATATATTGGAAAAAAGAGAGTAAAATTGCCATTGTGTTAGTGGAAAATAAAGTTAACAAAAATTCGTGAAATTCGCCTAAAAAAAACATTAAAATCTAAAAAAAAAACATTAATACATGTAAAATATTTTTACATACAATTATTTATAATAATATTAAGTAAAAAAAATTTTTATTTAGAAAACCAAATATAATGCCATGAAAAAAATAAAATCAAAATGTTATTTCAAGTATAATATTTAATAGAAAAATAGACAAAAAGGTAAAAAAATATTTATTAATTTAAAAAAAAAAAGCAAAGTATCAAATATATTATAATACCATGAAAGAAGTGAAAATGATCAAAATATTATTTTACAAGTATATTTATTATAATAAATATTATGTCGTAAAAATATAATTTATGTAAAATTGAATTTAAAGAAATGTGTACAATATTTGAAGAAACTATTTTTCAAAAAATATATATTTTATAAATAAATATTTTGTTCCTTTGCGTAAATTATTACTTAAAATTCTTTTGCATAATTATTACTTAAAAAATTTTTGTGTAAAACACTACGCGAAACTATACTTTTATTTTTATATTTTTAGCGTCTTTTTTAAAAATCTTTTTTACATTTTTATTGTCTTTTTTTAAACAATTATAATTCGGTTTTTAACATTTTTAAAAATAAAAAATTTTTTTTTTTTAAAATAAAAAATTTTTTTGGGGAAATAAAAAATTTTTTTCTTATAAAAATATTATTTTTCGAATTTTTATGTTATTAAAGATAAAATATATTTTCAATTAAAAATTTGAATTTTTAGTCTTAATTTGATGACGCGTTTTTATTGGCTGAAAGTATAATGAAAAGTGTAATGTCATACATACGTTATATATATGTTAGTTGATAGATGTAATAAGAAAAGACTAATATAGGATTCACACTGATTGTGAGTTTGATACCATGTACGACGTCTTATATCCGATATGATTGGTTCTTACCTTTAGTTTTTGTTAAATCTAAGTGTAAATCAATCATGTTGAATATCGGAATGTCGTACATCAGAAATCGGACTCAGTGTAAATTCTGCATAAGCAGTTATAAATATTTATTGTAGTTTTAAATAATACCAAGTATCTTTAACCCCTTTTCGTACTTTAACGAGTGTGATTCGTGATGAAGATTTTGGTCCAAACGTAAACATCACGAGTAGGACTTGTGGACTGAAAATCGGGCCAAGCGTAAACATCACGAGTCAGACTCGTGGACTAAAAATCGGGCCAAACGTAAACATCGCGAGTCAGACTCGCAAATTGATTTTTTGCAAGTTACGATCGTCATTTTGTTTTAGTTCTTACCAGTACGCCACGAGAGTTGGTCACGATTCTTATAATCTGCGTTACAAAGCAAGCGTGCTAGTGGTTTTGTACTTTAGTTTTTGAAGTTAGTTTTTGAAAAAAGTTTTTGTATAAACATCTAATGGCTGAATCATACCGGTCGTTCCGGCAGAAATCGTCAAAATATTTATTTCTTTTCCATGTTTATCAATGGTCTTAAATTTTTGTTCGTTTTGCCCCGTCCATGAATCTAAACACAAGACAGATTTTTCATTAGTGTTAGGTAAATAAATTTGTTCAAACCACCTAATTGCGAGCTCCGATGTCAATTTACCGGAAGTAGAAGCTAAAACGAGAATATTATCCGCTTTGTATAAATCTTTTTCAATTTTTGGTCCGAATGTACCATCTTTTTCTTTTAAAACTATGAACAAAGGAGACGTTAAATGTCCGCTGGCAGATATAATGGGCTGTATCGTATAACTGTGGGTTAGAGAATTCAGGGATTGTGCTAAAGTTTCAACTTTTGATGTTCCTATGAAGGATAATGTACGTCCTGCATGCATTTCCAAATTGAAACCTGACTGATCAGAATTATATGAATTATTTTCTCCAATCAATGCAATTTTCGACTTCACATTCTCCACAAATTCGTTAGCTTTTCCCCTCAATTCTTCTTTGTTCGCTATTTGCGTTCGCTATTTGAGTGACGAATTTATTAATTTTTCGTGAAACAATCCGGTGTCTTATTTTAAAATTATGAATCCATTTCGAAGAAGCCATGAACAATAAATTACAATCATCTCTCGCTTTTAGAGCCCATCTTTTAATATCTAGATCATGTATTGGTACTGATTTATCCAATGCATTTTGAAATGTATCTAATACACACTTGGAAATTTGTAATAACTTTTCATTTCTCGTTCCACCTTCAACAATTTGTGTTTCCCATTTATATAAAAGTTCCCTGTTTGTAACTTTTTTGAATCTGTGTTTTACAATCTGTTAGTGATATGCATTGCATCATGTTACAATTTCTCTGTATTTCATAGAACGGTATGCTGCACCCCGAAATCGGAGTGTAACACTTGGGTAGGTTTACTTGTCAGAACTTAATCAGTTCAATTGTATTGAGATTCAATAATCTAAGGATATATTTCTGAACTCATCGATTCGATACACGGTATCGCTGCGCATACATTTAGTGCACTACTTATACAAGACACTTATACTGTGGCACTACTATGTCTATTGATATTGCATGCGTCCCGGACAGACTCATGACATACTAATGCATTTTTTTGTGATAACTTGCCGTGTGTATGTGCATATCTATGTTAGTGTAACGGAAAAGTTAAGTAGCGTAAAATATGCTGCTACGAGGAGGAAAGAAGATAACGCATTTGTGATTGCATTATGTACACTGGAAATATTCCATTACACGTTATGAATAAATGTATATTTTGTCACACATATATTATCGATTATTTATATAACAATAGAACGTTGTTAAAAGAAAAGAATATCATTGTTGTTATTCTGTTAATCAGTAAATCTTGCTTATGTTATGACAAAAAATTGTGATAAACAAAATGAGATTTATTATTTAAAAATGTAACTAAACTGGATAAATAATAATGTGCGGGCATAATTACTGTTTGGTAAATAAATTGACGGATATAAATTAAATTTATTGATATTGTATTTGTGGTCTCATTTAGAACATTATTTTGAGAATATATTGACCTAGAGTTAATAAATAAATTCATGTAATAATATAGTAATACATGATGATGGATAGATATATGTATTAAAAATAAAAATATAATTAATAAGTGCTAAAACACAAGCATCAGAAATTTGAAGAGTGAAAAGACCCCTTAATTATCCATATTAAACGTTTTAAATACTAAAAGTAAAAAGAGTTCCAAACTTCCATAGTTTTGTTGATATAACAAAAGTGTGTATCGATTCTTATAAGTACATAATTTACGATTAATCGTAAATCTTATCTATTTATCTGAATTATTAGAGTATCAGTTACGTCCAACATGATGAACGAGCTACAGGAAATACAGGAAGCTATCAGTCGACGAGACGTGATGGCTCTTACATCATGGCATCGTTCCAAAATGTTTGGCATCCTGAGTGAGTTTTGAAAGAGATTGACAATGAAAGCAAAAAAAAAAAAGAAATTTATGTCGTCGGATCTGTAGATCTTCATTCAAGAAAGCGCTTTCGTCTGTCGAGGTAACCGCTCTTACTCGAACGTGAGAAATAAAATTCAAATGCCGGATTTGAGCATGCATTATTCACGCCAAGAAAGATGCATCCGGTCCAACACGGAAAATAGAAAAGATGAATTCATCCAATTGACAGCCGTAAATTAAACGCACTTGTAATATTGATACTTACACACTTCTATAATATTAAGTATCTACAAGTATTTATAAGATTTTTGGATAATTTAAAAAAATGCATTTTTATTCTTAAAATAAAAAATAGATTTTTAATGTTTTTAGAGAAGAAAGACTACGGGATTTTTTGTGTAAAAATGATTTGCAGTATAGAGATTTTAATAAGGAATATTTTGATATATGGGGATTTCTAGATATTTGTTGTAATTTTGTCAAATCTGAAGATTTTAATTTTTTAAGATGTTTAAAATAAGTGCTTCAAACTTATATATATACATATATAAAAATTAAAAATATATATATATATATATATATATATATACATATATAAGCTTATTTAATCAATCGAATTTTAAAAATTCAAATATATTCACAATAACAATAACACAATATCATCATCATCATTTATTATATATATATATATATATATATATATATATATATATAAAATTAACCTTTAACTAGATATAAAGATAAAATTATACTGTAGGTTTCAAATTAATTAAAATTTCTAAGTATACAGAAATAGATGAAAAGAGAAAGAGAGAAAATTTTGAAGACAAATAATAGACAAGCAATAAAACTATTCTATTTTTAGCGAAAGGTAAGCGATAACCATGTAAGAAATAATTCATTTCTATGTAATATGGGAGGAAAGATAAATCAATGTAAGATTTAGAAAGTAATAATAACAACGCAAGGTTGATAAATATTGTGCACGCAAAAGAACACTTTTATAAAAATTTATGATTCCCACTGGTATCTTCATGATTTACGTTCTTATGTGATAACTGTTCCCAGGAGCGCAGTCGTAGTGCTGAATGGAAAGCGAAGGTAATTGCTTGTCAGGAAACGTGAAAAATAAATGGCTTTGAACGAGTGTCGCGTCGTGCGAAATCAAAAGTTGGGACTTTTGGCAAATGTGGACACGGAGGTGATTCTTTAAGATCGTGCAATGTGTCACACGACCATGATAACGCGATCCAATTTTGTGGTCTATGCTGTACGACGGGAAGCTATTATTACACATTATTACGCATCCGGCAACTTTCCTTTATTAATCACATAATTTTGAGAATAATTAAAACTTGTAATATGATAGAGTATAATTAAACATGATAAAGGATGATGTTCTCTCCCCTTAGTAAATTAATACAAGCCGAGTTCAGATCTCTGTAAAGCAAAAGATTCAAACAAGTTTTGAATCTTTAATGCTAAAATGTTAACGTTTTATAAAGCGTTCTTCCTGTACATATATTAATTTAGTCAAGTTTAATGAATTTAAAAATTGTAGAAAAGATTTTCTTATATTTCACTTTAATATGGTCCTGTTTATCATATTTTCAAAGAATTCGGTTATATAGAATACTTGTTAGTTTTTCGCTCAACAGCTCACGCATCTTTTTTTGTTTTTATAGGCGTGTTCTTTGCAATATGTATTACGATAGGATTAGACCACCAATTGGTAAGAAGAGATATCAACTCTGATAGCAGGCAGAATTCAAGGGACAGTTAAAGTAAAAAGACTGCATTAGATTTCACAGTTCAAGATGACAGACCGATATAAAATGAGCATATAAAATAGCTTATTTGTTAAATCGCCTAGCAAGGGTGAGCATAACCTGGTAGCGAAAGATGGAGCAACACACGACATAAACAAATAAGTTCATTTTACATGGTGAGTCCGGTCTATTGCTTTCTACATGTTTATTCGCTCAAATGTTAGAATTAACGATATAGTTACATGATTACTATTACAAATTTTGCAAAATGGTACATAACTTTTCTTTTCAGTTTAACCCAATTTATTTCCATCTTTCGGGTTGGGTACTTTTATGTCAGATACCCTGTATAATTTATATTAATCGTACATAAAGGTTTTTTAATTTAACGTTTAGAAATAAAATATAAGAATCCTGTCTTTTAAAGACAAGAATCTCTAGCTGAAAAAGGACATTTTACGCGCGCGTTTTTAAAGTTTAAGAAAAAAGTAAAAATTTCAATTTTATTATATATTAAAGTACAAATAATAGATAGATGTTTCTGAAGCATGATTTGTCTGTAGTTTTCTATATATAATATTATGTCAATCTTAATTTCTCTACGATTCACAGAATTTATGCTGCACTTTATCCGTTAAGTATAATATTGAGTTGCCTGCAGCAACACAGACTTCTCTCTTTTAAGTCCGCGAAATAAATCTCGGCGCGAATAAAAAGAAGCCAGAGGAGGGGACTGATTTATGTGAATTTACTACGATTCCATGAATCTTACTCAAGCAGAAATACTACTTCCCTTAACAAATACATTTCCATGTTGAAATATTTCTTAGAACGTCAAAACATCTTATATAATCGAACAGAAATCTTCCATAATGAAGTTGTTTGTACATTTAATAATGCAAACATGATATTACATAATCAATATTGAGGATATTTCTATTTTTCTTCTTTTCAATTGAATAACTTTTGTACAAAAAAAAATTCAAATACAATTTTTAAAAAATTTACATCCGTTTTTCAGGAATTGTTTAATATAAAAGATGTTTAATTAACAACTGAAACTTTATTAAAAGTTTACATAGACTTTTTGCGATACAATAAAATCTTATTCTTTCAAACTTTATATAATATCTATAAATCTAATTGAGAAATACCACACTCAGTAAACCGGAGACAATATATTCCAATCGCTAAAGTAAATTAATTTATCTCTTCTAAGGAAGTAAATTGAATGCGCGTACGAAGTGTTAGAATACAGATGCAATTCAGAGTTATAAGTTTTTGTTAAAAGAAAGTATTATATCGCAATGACAAGAGCAATGTGTTACTGGAATTGTTTCCGCGGACGTAACTATATTTTGCTGACACGCTCCAAACCATTTTCGCAAACGATTCGGATCCTATATCACGTTCAGTACGTGACTTACAATTAGAGGTATCTTCCTATATCGAAACCTCGCAGTTTTTCTGCGCAAAGTTTTTTCGATACGCCCGTGTCAATTGAACGTGGCTGGCATTATATGTTTCGAGATGAAAGACGAGCTCAGTGGTTGGAAAATGTCTATCGAACTCCGCAAATTCCAATCTGTCTCTATAGAATTTTGTCAGTCAGTTTTTTTACGCTCCTTATCGAAGAGCTTCCTGCCGACGTAATTACGATCGATGATTCTAATCCTCGGTGCACAACATCAGAATATTGATTCCTCTCTTACTATAGTTCTAATTTTGGATAAATCTTTTGAGATTATCATATCTCATATCATAGCTTATGATATCTCAAATAAATAAGTCAAATAAGTCAAATAAGTCAAATAAATAATAGTCTATTTAAAAATAAAAGTTATTATATATATATTTTTTAAATAATTATATAAACCTTGCTAAATATTGTCCAAAGTTCTTTAATTCTTTTAATCATGTTAGTCATCTCCTCAAAAAAATCAACAAAGTAGATAATTTTTAGAAAAAGTTTTACATTAAAAAAATTCTAACTTCTATTTCAGATTTTTTTTTATTAATAATTATGTAAAATTTGGTAAAAGTTTAAAATATGTTTCGTATTAATAATTGTTCTATAATAAGACATTTATTATCCGTAGTAAATACATGTAAAGACAAATAAAGAAATAATCAAGGACCCACAGGAACGAACCAATATGTTATTGTTAATGTTATTCCACTCCACGATTTCCTTTTTTCCGTAAACTCGATAAAAATTCTGTTAGATCTAAAATTATTTGTTAAAGAGAAAAATTAACTGCGCAAGAACTAATGACTGCAAATCGGTCAGGAATATTAACACAAATCCATACTGCCAAAATAATAAACAATAAAAAACCGGCGGTTGTTAATTAAATAGAGACATTTAGACTTTAATTGCTTTATGGGTTTTGCGCGATATACAGGGTGTTCTGGAAATGATTTCGGCGAAAAACAGAATGACTAAATAACGAAATTCTAATATAAAAGTTCTTCATTCGTTTTTGCGTAAGTCGCATAGTTGGGAAGTAATTGTTAATTAAAGAATTTTAATTTAAATCTGGTTAATCAGCAGAGCTAACACGTTAGTCGTGGCGCGGCTCGCGCGACAATAGGAGCATAGTCACGCCGCCACACACGACACATTGCATTATTTATTAGTTATTTGTGAAAAACTATAAAGCATTTATTTTCAACTAATACGTTTTTTATTTCAAAATTTCGTATTATATGTTTTATATCTCTTAAGTTGTAATAAGTATTTACAATATTAATTTTGTTGTGTTTGAATTGTACTCAATTTTTTGTTAATAAATTAAAATCAAAGCAAAAAAAACAAACAGTATGAATGTGCGGCGGCGTGATTCTGCCCCTCTTGTCGCGCGAGCCGCGCCGTGGCTAGCGCATTAGCTCCACTGATTGGTCGGATTTATAAATTCGTTAATTAACAATTACTTCGCAATTATACGACTTACGCAAAAACGAATCAGGAACTTTCATATTAGAATTTCGTCATCTAGCCATTCTGTTTTTCGCCAGAATAATTTCCGGAACACTCTGTATATTATTGCTTCACCCGCGCCACAGATTAATTGTTAATTAGTACCAAGAAACCGCTCATCTCCTATTCGAAAGTACATGTAAATTTAAATATAAACGACTGTACTTATATGTGTGGTGATTTCCGCTCGACAATCATGTAGAACTGTTAAGTAGAATATTTGATGACACTTAATGACATTTAATGAAACAATCGATATAATAACCCACAATCCGGATGTCTGGATTTAGTTAAATCAGATAATAGATCAATAGCGAATAATTATCAGATGCAATGATAACAGTGATTTATTTTGTGCTATATATATATATATATATATATATATATATATATATATATATATATAAAACTATACTATATATCCCTCGAGTTCGTATATAAGCTGAGACAGTGCAATGCTCAATGTCAATTTTCTCTCAACTTTTCAATAGTCAGTCAGTCAGTTATTAGGTTGGGCTGTGCTCTGAGCGATTGTGATGGTTAAGGGTATTCGGGAGTGATGACAAAAATGGTGAAAATTTGCCTCAAAGTGGATTCTGCAGATTTAGTCATTAAAAAAATTCTCTCATTTTCAGATAGTTTAGAAGATTCATTAACGAAATAATTGAATAATAAAATAACACATGCTCTTATGGTCAAAAATATAAAAATTCACATGTTTCAATTAAAAATGGTGAAAAAAATTTGAAAAAATATAGAGAGAATAAAGAAATTTATTAAAAAATTACGTCAAAGTTCTAGCTGAATTAGGGTAATTAAGTGGATAATGTTAAGTGGGTAATTAATTTGTAATTTAAAAAAATGTGAATTTTTTATTAATGATGTAATAGATATAGATAGAGTAGCGACAAGTGGCGATAAGTTTGAAAATGGAGTGTTGAAATGTAGTAGAGGTTAGCAAAAACAGATCTGGCATAGTTTCTACATATAGGTATATACGAAATATCCTTAGTCCGTGGATCGTCAGTCGGGATGACATTAACATCCACCACTGTCTTTTCGAGAAATCACTTTATTATAAGTTTATCTACGTTGTTGTACAATATCAATTTCTGTAATCGAAGCACTCGTGGCTATCGTTTGTACGCTTAAGGCGCTCGTGGCCTTCGTCCTGGTCCAAGTAACGCCTGGGGACGTGTTGATCGATTCGTTTGTACGCTTAAGGCACTCGTGGCCTTCGTCCTGATCCAGGTAACGCCTGGGGACGTGGTGGTCAGACGACCGCGACAACGTCTAGAGCCGTAGCCGATCTAGGTCGCGGGTGCACACACAAGTCTTTTTGAACGAGTCCTTTCGGAAGATTTAGCGAGGTCTATATTCACTGCGATACTAGCTTATCGAAATACTGTGTTTCTCGAGAGATATTCAGCGAATGAATTCGTGAGCGATGGTCTCTAACGCGGAGGAGACCCGAGCTTCAGGCGGAGGAGGCCCTAGCTTCTTATTGGTTGTATTGAATGACGCACTGATGTACGTCCAATCGCGAGACGAATTTGATTTTTGAGACATCGTACCTTATTCACGCGACGGGATAATACGCGGCGCGTTTACTGTCGGGGGGGTTACTTTGTCGCGACGGAAAAATGCGGCGTGTTTACTCTCGTGGGGGCGACTTCCTCGTGCGGCGTGTTTGCTCTCGTGGGGGTTATTACGTCTTTTGTCAGTTGTGGCCACAACGAGTTGACCCGTGTGCGCATATTGTAATTTATGTATTCTTTCGTCTGACCTGAGATGTGATGCATCACGATGTTACGTTTAAATTTGTACGTTCTATGTATTTTTTATTTGTCGTGCACGACGTTATACTTTGCTGTGTAACATACTCCCCCCGTTGAGAGAGGATCGATCAACTATCGTTATCAACTATTCTTAAATTCGGTTAGCACATAAATACAACGTGTTACAATGTATATTTACAATGTTATTGTTCGATTGGAAGTGGACATATGCACTTCACTGATCGCTTTAGCTCTCCGGTTAGCGTCTTGATGGTGACGGTGCGTACGACGCCGTCCGCGCCAGGATGGATTTCCTTGATCTTGCCCAAGGCCCATTGCATGCACGGGAGGCCCTTCTCCTTGACGAGTACAATCATACCGACATCGATTTTGTCTCCGTCTTTTGTCCATTTGCGACGGATCTGTAGCTCGTTGAGATACTCTAGGCTCCATCGGGACCAGAAATCTTGTCGAACCTTGGTTATATGCTCCCAAGTAGATAGACGATTAGCTGGTACAGACGTGAGATTAGGCTCAGGCAAGCTATTTATTGGTCTGCCGATCAAGCAATGTGCAGGTGTCAAAACTAAGGGATCGTTAGGATCAGAGGAAATAAAAGATATTGGTCTGGAATTCAATATTCCTTCAACTTCTGTGGTAAACGTATCCAATTCTTCAAACGTGAAGAGTAATTCTCCAACAACACGTTTAAGATGGTGTTTGAATAGTTTTACCGTGGATTCCCACAAACCGCCGTGATGAGGCGCAATCGGAGGGATAAAATGCCATGTAATGCGATGTTCGAGAGAAAATGAATTAATACGGTTTTTATGTTCATCGGAATTGAAAAGCGCATATAACTCTTTTAGTTGATTGTTTGCACCGATAAAGTTCGTTCCGTTGTCGGAATAAATGTGTGTTGGGATACCTCGCCTTGAAATGAAGCGTTTCAAGGCTGCAAGAAATCCGTCACTAGTCAAATCACTGACCACTTCCAGATGAACCGCCTTTATAGCCATACATATGAACACGCACACATACACCTTAATTCGGTTTCGATTTCGATGTCTTTTCTCCTTGATAAAAAACGGCCCGCAGAAATCGATTCCTGTATTGGTGAACGGAAGTGTATCACGCACTCGGGCTTCAGGTAAATCAGCCATTTTATAGTTGACTGTGTCAGCTTTAAATCGAAAGCAACGTATGCAAGATCGTACGATTTTACGAACTTGATTTCGTCCGTCGATTAGCCAGAATTTCTGCCTGATAGCATATAAGGTCGTTTGAATACCTGAATGATAGTATTTTTCGTGTATTTCTCTTATAATGAGATCCGTCAGGAAATGACGACTCGGAATTAGAACAGGATGTTTTTGCGAAAAACTTAGATCCGATTTTTTAAGACGTCCGCCTACTCGAATCAAACCATCCTCATCGATGAATGGATTTAATGCGGCGATGTTATTCTTTTTTATCGATCGTTTATCTGAAAGCTCCTTTAATTCTTGTGCAAAACAAAGGGCTTGAATAATTTTTATTATCCTTTTTTCGGCTTCGTCTATTTCCTTTGCGCGTAACCGCCCTCGATACGTATTACTTGGTCGAAAACGTAAGCATAATGCTATAATCCGTAATAACTTCGAATATGAAGAATATTTCCGCAAAATAATGTCCGCGTTCGAATCCGTTATTAAACAGGTATTTTTTCTAAGTTCGGGTATTTCGTTCAATATAATTACGTCGGCGGGCCATTCGCACTCCTTCTTTATTAACCACGATGGTCCCGAAAACCACGACCGATTGTTTAAAAAGGTACTCGGCAGTTGTCCCCGCGAAAGCGCGTCGGCCGGATTGTCTTTTGATCTGATATATCTCCAACTCTGAGAGTCAACGAGATTTTGTATTTGAGCAACTCGGTTTGACACGTAGGGTTTCAAAAGATGGGGTGAAGTTTTTACCCAGTGCAATACGATAGTCGAATCGCTCCACAATGTTGTTTTGCTACATGAAAGATTTATAGCCTCGTGTACTTCATGATATAGGTTCGCTAATAAAAGCGCGCCGCATAATTCGAGCCTGGGTGTCGTAATGCTCTTCAATGGTGCAACTCGAGATTTAGCGCATAAAAGATTGCAACGTATGTTATTATATGAATCGCTCGAACGAATGTAGATGCACGCGCCGTAGCCTACGTTGCTCGCGTCGCAAAACCCATGAATTTGCACGTTGGTATAATTAGAGATTAATATTGACCGATCAATAGCCAATTCGTTAATCAAATTTAGTTGTGCGGTGAATTCGTTCCATTTAGTATGTATGCTCGCGGGAATGGATTCGTCCCAGTCCAGTTTGCATTGCCATAAATCCTGCATTAATTTTTTGGCATGTAATACAACGGGTCCTAGAATACCCAAAGGATCGAAAATCTTAGCTATTTCGGAAAGAATAATCCGTTTCGTGGTTCCCTTGGTGTGGTCAATTGGATGGACTGAGTAGCATAAGACATCATTGCGCGCGCGCCACGAAATGCCTAATGTTTTTAATGGACTGTCTTTATCGATCGCGAGATTCATATTTACGTTTTCGGGTTCTAAATCGTTAATAATGCACCTTTCGTTCGAGGCCCACTGACGTATATTGAATCCGCCTCGGGAGAGTATCGCGATTATTTCGTCCCGTAATCTACGAGCTGCGCTGATGGTGCTTGTACCCGTTAATAAATCATCCACGTATAAATGTGTTTTAAGAACCTTAGAAGCGTTGGGATATTCCTTGCATTCGTCGTCTGCTAATTTGTGAATCGTGCGTATAGCGAGATACGGGGATGAAGATACACCGAAAGTGAGAGTCTTAAGTTGAAAGGTTTTGATTTGATCCCCTTGACGCCAAAGTAAGCGCTGATATTTTTGATCATTCTCGTGAAGCAATATCTGTCGATACATTTTTTCTACGTCAGCTGTAAGGACGTATCTGTAGGTGCGGAATCTGAGTAAATGCACAAATAAATTGTCTTGTATCGTAGGTCCTGTTAGTAATGTATCGTTTAATGATGTGCCGTTTCTTGTTTTTGCCGACGCATCGAATACTACACGGACCTTGGTGGTATTACTTGTAGCCTTTATCACCGCGTGATGCGGCATGTAAAATCCGTCGTCATGTGGTTCGTCGATCGGACACATGTGGTCTAGATCTAAATATTCTTGTATGATTTGTGAATAGGCCGTCTTTAAATCAGGATCGGATTCAAATTTCCGTTCGAGCGAATACAAGCGTTTGAGAGCGATAGAGCGCGATTCACCGAGTCGATTATTGCCTTGGCGGAACGGCAGCCGGACTACATAACGTCCATCATCGTTTCGAGTAACGTTTTTCGCGAAATGTTCTTCACAATCGAGTTCGTCAATGGATTTCGGTTTATCTGTCGTTATTTCTTCTATCGTCCAAAATTTAGTGATCTGTTGTTCTAGAGTAGTTAACGAACATGTGTTGTTCCTTGCGTAATCCGGTGATGCGTTGCCACCTGCTACGACCCAACCAAGCCGCGTCTTTTGAAGATACAAATCGTGACCTTCACGGGATAAATTTATTTGACCGATCGAAAATAATGATAATGTCGTTCCCGCACCGATCAATAGATCGACCGGACGCGGTATGTGAAATTCTGGATCGGCCAATCTGATGTTGGAAGGTATTTTGACGGATTCACGCGGGAATATTTCAGAAGGAATGAAATCTGATATTGTTGGAATTAATAGAGCTGTTAAAGTTTTGTTAAATTCGTTGTGTAATGATTGAATAAGGATTTGAACAACACCTCTTGATATTGTATTCATGGAATTAATTGCGCCGATCGGTAGGGCGCATGAAGTTATAGGAAGTCTTAAATCCTTAACTAATCGTTCAGAAATAAAATTAGCGGTAGCGCATGTGTCTAATAGTGCGCGACATTTTATTAAATTGTATTCGCGATTCCGTACAAATACCGTAGCGGTTGTCATTAATTGAGGTACGAAGGCAGGCGAGATCGTAGCAAGACAGATCATATTATCGCTCGATGAATCTACTAGTCATGCGGGTTTTTCGTTTTTGGAGTTAGTTGCGTCGAGTTTTGTCACTGTACTTGGATGTCTGTCGAGATGTAGAAGCGTGTTGTGCCGCCTTTGACAAATGGTGCAAGTAGTGTGAGTGCAAGGTTTGCCTCTATGGGAGCGCATACAATTAAAGCAAAGCTTCGCGTTTTTTACGAGTTCTATACGTTTAGGCACGCTCAATTCCTTGAATTTATCGCACCTAAATAACCAATGTTGTTTGCTCTTACACGCTGGGCAATTTCTAAATGTGTCGACCATAAAGATTTTATTAGATATTCGCCTCTTTTTTGCCGAAGGGGTTTCGTTGCTGTCTTCTCGATTGAACGCTTCTATTCGGCTGCGCTTCGAAACACGAACTGCGGTTTTATACAGGTATTCGTATAGATCGTCGATTTTGGGAAATTCGTCTCGACTAAGTGACTCTTCCCATTTTTCCGCGGTGTTCTTCGGTAATTTATTCTCTAACAGATTTACGAGTATTTCAGATCCGACGTTAACTCCTAACGCGGCCAATGACGCAACGTGTTGCTGTGCCTCGTCGGCGAGTCTAGATAGACCATCGGTCGTTTCCCTTTCTAAAGCGGGTAGATTTAAAAGTAACGATAAATGTCGTGAAATTAGAATTCGCTTGACTTCGTATGCCCGTTTCAACAATTCCCATGCCTTAGCATAATTCGAGCCTTCGATCGACAATAATTTTATTTTATTAGCGGCTTCGCCTGTTACCGCTGATCGTAAGTACTGAAGTTTTTCTACGTCCGATAAGTCTGTACGGATATCTATCATCGCGAGAAAGGCGTTTTTAAACGACAGCCAATTCTCGTGTCGACCGTTAAAATTAGGTAAGGAAGCTACCGGTAATTTTATCCGCGGTTTCGCGACATTACCGTTCGTGTTGCTATGTGGGATTGCGTCATGAGATGTACCGGGGACCGCGTCTGGACTATGAGAATTCGTTATCTCTTCGACCTGACCGGCAAGCGAGTAAAACCTTTCTTGTATGTGTGCGAATTCTTCTGTATGGCTATCCTTCGGATCTAATAGTATAAGTTCGTCATTATACTCCTCGTAAGCGTGATACAGTTCAGTAACACGTGTTATGCGCAATTTTAGCGCGGTTTTGTCGTATTGGCCCTTTTTTAATAAATTTGCTAAATTGGTTAATTGTGTTTTTAACGATGTTCGTTTTTGCACCAAAAGTTTCGCTTTATCGGCCATCGTAGATTTTTTGGAATTGATAAGTAATAAAGGAACTGCTTGATCGACAACCAAATAAATACGTCGAATGTACTTGCCGTTAGCTCTTTATCTTTCTTCGTACAGTCTCCAGGTCCGCACTCTGCCCTTTCGTCTGAATGTGTTCGTGGCTGCTGCTGCTAGTCAGCTCCCCGTTCGTACAGTGGTCGTGGAAGTTGCTCGTCAGCTTCTCGTTCGTAATTCAGGGCTCGTGAGTTCATACCTCACAGGAGGCACCAAATTGGATCGTCAGTCGGGATGACATTAATATCCACCACTGTCTTTTCGAGAAATCACTTTATTATAAGTTTATCTACGTTGTTGTACAATATCAATTTCTGTAATCGAAGCACTCGTGGCTATCGTTTGTACGCTTAAGGCGCTCGTGGCCTTCGTCCTGGTCCAAGTAACGCCTGGGGACGTGTTGATCGATTCGTTTGTACGCTTAAGGCACTCGTGGCCTTCGTCCTGATCCAGGTAACGCCTGGGGACGTGGTGGTCAGACGACCGCGACAACGTCTAGAGCCGTAGCCGATCTAGGTCGCGGGTGCACACACAAGTCTTTTTGAACGAGTCCTTTCGGAAGATTTAGCGAGGTCTATATTCACTGCGATACTAGCTTATCGAAATACTGTGTTTCTCGAGAGATATTCAGCGAATGAATTCGTGAGCGATGGTCTCTAACGCGGAGGAGACCCGAGCTTCAGGCGGAGGAGGCCCTAGCTTCTTATTGGTTGTATTGAATGACGCACTGATGTACGTCCAATCGCGAGACGAATTTGATTTTTGAGACATCGTACCTTATTCACGCGACGGGATAATACGCGGCGCGTTTACTGTCGGGGGGGTTACTTTGTCGCGACGGAAAAATGCGGCGTGTTTACTCTCGTGGGGGCGACTTCCTCGTGCGGCGTGTTTGCTCTCGTGGGGGTTATTACGTCTTTTGTCAGTTGTGGCCACAACGAGTTGACCCGTGTGCGCATATTGTAATTTATGTATTCTTTCGTCTGACCTGAGATGTGATGCATCACGATGTTACGTTTAAATTTGTACGTTCTATGTATTTTTTATTTGTCGTGCACGACGTTATACTTTGCTGTGTAACAGTCCGTTTTCAATAACCGTGAACAATTTTGAGGTTATCTTCAATGTGAGAACTACCCGAGTAGAAAATGAAATACGGCCCTAGTACGGGCCTGTTAGCTTTTGCCTTATTGCCTCATCAGGCTCTATTAAGGCAGCCTGATAAGGCGCCTGATCCAAAATGTAACGATACGTTCTATATGGCCCTGATAGCAGTTTCCTGATCAGGGCCTAGTAGCGCATGCCTTATATAAGCCTTATAAGGCACGCGCTGCTAGGCCCTGATCAAGGCATTTATAAGGCTCCAATAAGGGCCTGTGAAGGAAAAAAGAAGGTTAAAGAATTGATTTTTAGACTTTTTTTATTTACATAATATATTTATTTATTTATATAATATATAAAATGTGTGTAAGTTTCAAAATCACGAACAAGTATTATTGACACACATATGATAAAAAAAATATGTATTAAATATAATATATAACATATATTAACTGTATAATATATAAGCGGCAATATACGTTAACAAAAATAACCAAAGAAAATTAACGAAAAAAACATAATATTTAAATAAAAAAATATAAAGTTCTTACTTTTTAAACATATTTATTAATACGAGGAAAAGTAATAACTGACTCCAAACCGGCACAAGTGATATATTAATTGACGTTTATTACGTTTCGACCTGAGGTTTAGGTCCTTTTCAAATATATCTATAAATACGATGTGAAGGAACTATTAACAATCATTGAAAGGCGCAAATTTATACATATAAAAATAAAAACTTACATAATTAGCAGTCCAATAAACAACAAATACAAGATTACAATATTGATGACCATAAATCGATATAGACTTCGTTCGATATAAAAGTCGTCTGATGTTGGTGACAGCAAAGAAAGGACTGAGCAAGATTAAGTCCAGCAACGTGACGTACAATACAAAATTATAACAAATAAATAAAATAAAATAAGAAGGACACAAACCAGTATATATAAAATAGAAAAATCGGGTCAATAGTCTAAGATGTAAATAATAAATAAGAGAAGGTTGTCAAGTAAAAGTAAAAGGTATAAATTATAAAATATTAAATAAAATAGAAAACTCAGGTCAATAGTCTAAAATGTAAATAATAAATAAGAAAAGGATGTGTCAAGTGAAAATAAAATTATAAATTATAAAATATTAAGGAGTCCGTCGTATATCGCAGTCAAATTCTCCGTGTCTCTTTGGGAGTTGATTGCGAAACTGCATCTCTTGATGAAAAGCATTTCAGCAATCTCCCTTTTTCTTGTGTGTGTCTCTTTATGTAAAATTGCAGGATTGTTCCAGTCAAATTCATGGTCATAGGATAATCTATGCTTACTAACGACAGAATGATTCGCTGTGTGTTTTTTGACATCATTCTGGTGTTCCTTTAGTCGGGTGATCAGGTGTCGTTTCGTTTGTCCTATGTAGCATGCGTTGCAATTTAAGCAATTAATTTCATAGACTAATTCCGTTTGTTTAAGAACACATAGATTATCCTTGCCCTTCTTTATGATTACATCCAATCTATTAACGATAGAGTACAGCACTTTAAGATTGGCATTCGTTAAGATGCGTTCAATGTTTCTTCCAACTTCTTTGGAGAACGGAATGACAATGCAGTTATTTGCATCGAAAGCAATGTTGTCGTGAGTATTATTGCGTCTGTGCTGTAGCTCCTTGAGTCTTTTATTAATATGATGGTTTATGAGGAGTTTTGGGTAGAGATTATTGCGCAGAATTTGTTTGATCAATATAATATTATTTTGGTGGAATCAATATCTCGTCAGACAGTAAAATAGCTCTATCCACAAGGTTCGTAATGGTGTTTTGTTTGTATTTGAGCGGGTGATTAGAGAAGAAGTTTAAATATCTTCCAGAAAAGGTCGGTTTGCGGTACCAATTTGTAATCAGAGTATCGTTATCTCTAATGATGATCGTGTCAAGGAAGGGAATGGAAAAATCTTTTTCAATTTCGTGGGTGAAATGTAGTCGAGGGTGATAATTGTTGAAAACATCGAAAATCATGCTAATTTTAGATGTGGGAGCGATCATAAATATGTCTTCCACATATCTGTAAAAAACAGGAATGGAGAATTTGAGACGTTGTAGACAATGCGTTTCGAGGTCGTCCATTACAATGTCAGCAAGGGTAGGGGATAATGGCGACCCCATAGAACTGCCGAAGATTTGTTCATAAAAGAGCCCCCCGAAACCGAAACTCGTGGAAGAAAGAACTGTGTTTATGGAAATAGGAATTGTTGTAGATTAAATTTGGTCACCTTTGCAATATGATCCCAACGGGTTTCAATGGTTTGGAATACTAACTCCTTAGGAATATTATTGTATAGTGCGGTGACATCAAGGGAAAGGAGAGTGTGATTGGAGTCAATGTGCATGTTTTTGATGTTTTTGGCAAGGGTCCAACTGTCTTTGATGTGTGATTTAGGCTTAGGAACGGATTTTTCTAGTATCTCATGTAAGAACTTCGCAACACTGTATAGCGGACTCCCAGATGCGGATACGATGATGCGAAGTGGAAAGCCGCTTTTATGAATCTTCGGCAGTCCATAGCATCTCGGGAGGTTTCCGTTGGTGCAGCGCAATGTTTTGTAAGTTTGTTCGTCTATGATTCGATTGGTTTTCCATGTTTTTATTAAATCATTCATGTTATTTTGAAGTGATCTCGTAGGGTCTCTTTTTAGTTTTTTGTATGTCGTTTCGTCATTAAGTAAAGTCTCCATTTGTTTGTCGTATTTATTTCGTTCGATAATGACTGTAACCTGTCCTTTGTCCGCTTTAGTTATTAGTAAGTCCTTGTTCATATTTATTAATGTCATCATCATTATTGTCATTGCTAATGTCATCATCATTATTGTCATTGCTAATGTCATCATCATTATTGTCATTGCTAATGTCATCATCATTATTGCCATTGCTAATGTCATCATCATTATTGTCATTGCTAATATCCATGTTTGGATAATAACTAATTAAAAAATAAAAAGTTGAAGAAAAAGTTAAAAAGTTAATAACTTTTAATTCAATTTAGTTAAATTTTAAATATATTAATTTATAACTTCAATTAGTTATTTTTAAATTTTAACTTATAAACTTTTTTCCAAAATTAATTTTTTTTTTTAGAAACTTTTTCATAGGGCCTTTTAATTATATGTTAATTTTAAATATAAAAATTGAAATTGAAGATTAAAGATTAAAATTTGACTAATCAGGACGAAGAACTTTTACATAGCACAGTCTAACAGTATATCTTCGATTATTAAAAATTACCTTTATAGCAATAAATATGATAATACAAAAGATTATCTATCAGTATTAAAACGAGCTTTTATAAGATATAACACACAAGTGCCATCTTTAACACATGTAGAATGAAAAAAGCTGAAAAATAAAGATATATATATATATATATACAGGGTGTCTGGCTATAATCGCCCCATAGCTCATATACAGGTAGAGCAGGTCAAACCGAATACAAAAGTCCTCTACCATTTTTCTATTTATGAAATAATTACGGAGATATTAACGAAAAAAAATCTGCGAATCCGTGTGAGTAAAGCGCGCGCGGCGAGAAGGACGTCCCACCGCTACGCGGTATAGGCACGCGATAAAACAGTGGGAGGAGCCGGCTAGCAATAAGGAGCGGCGCGTAACTACAGCACCGCGTCAAATGTTCTCTTGCATTTTGTTGCGCCATTTGCTCACACGCTCTCTCTCTCTCTCTCTCTCTCTCTCTCTCTCTCTCTCTCTCTTATTCTCTTCTGTAAGACACGCCGCTTTAGTTTATAATAAAAAATAAAATTCCATTTAATATAAAAGTTTCAAAATACATGTTTTCAAAAAAATATGTAAAGAAAAATTCAAATCTTATTAATAAATTAAAATAATGTCGAAACATTATTTTAATTCATACATTTATTATTATCTAGACATAATTTTAAATTATCAAATTACTAATTACGTCGCGACATAATGTTATCGAATTTTTGTTAAAACAATTATTTCTTGAGACAATTATTTCTTGACAATTATTACTTTTATATTAAATGGAATATTTTTAATTGCTATTAAACGGGTGTGCCATACTTTTTTCTTTCTCCTCTCTGTATTATTTTTATATCACGATATGAAAAATATTATCGTTTCCACACCACCTTGCGGTAGATAATACGGCGCATTTTTTTTATAGTGGTATCCCCAGTAGGTCTAATCCACTCTCATATTTTTTAATACAAAAATTGTTGTATCGAAGTGCCTTCCTCGTTCTCGTAAACAGAGTTCGGCTCTTCGAATAATATTGCGCGATGCGCGATACGCCATTTCTGGTGTGATGGCATTAAAAGCTGCGCGAATTGCTGCTTCTACTTCAGCTTCTGTACCATCACGCCTGTGATCGACTAAACTTTTTATGTGACCCCATAAAAAGTAATCTAAAACATTTAAGTCTGGCGATCGCGCCGGCCAAATGATTGGGCCACCTCGACCCATCCATCTGTCCGGATAATGCGCGTTTAAAAATTCGCGTACTTGCCGAGAGAAATGCGCTGGAGCTCCGTCGTGTTGGAAAATCATGTTTGCTCTTACTTGAAGAGGAACATCTTCGAGAAGAGCAGGCAAATGATTGTGGAGAAAATTATAATATGTTTCTCCATTTAGACGAGGCGGTAGAAAATAAGGACCGATCTGAAAAGATTACCAAAAAAGTGTGATTATAGCAAAAGAAAATTTTCTTTAACTTTTACTAACAATAAGTAAAAGTTTATTACTTACGATTCGGTTCCCGAATACTCCTGCCCATACATTTATCGCCCAGCGATATTGGAATCTACATTCTCGAACGGTGTGCGGATTTTCTTCTGCCCAATATAAAAAATTATGGCTGTTGAATATACCATTCGGTGTGAATGTTGCTTCGTCAGTCCATAATATGCGGTCGGGAAAAAAATTATCCCGCCGACATTGAGCGAGAAATCCTGTGTGTGTTTTGCCAAATATTAACATTTATTCACATGTTTTAATGAAGTGAAAACACTAAATAAAAATAATAAAAATACCTTCACAGAAGTAGATTCGTTGTTCTGCATCTCTCGGCAAAAGCTGTTGCACTCGCTGATAATGATACGGGTGCAATCCGTTTTGACGCAGAGTACGGTGCACCACGTATCGCGAAAGATCGAGCAATCGAGCCACACTACGAACGCTGCTCCCGGGGTTTTCTTCAAATTCTTGAAGAATTCTCTCCTCTTGATCAGCTCGGATGTTTAATGGTGCACCGGCGTTCTGCCGATTTAATAAGAGAATGCCAGTCTCTTTAGCGCGTTGAACACACCTCAAAATCACTTTATGATCCGGATGTCGTTCGCGCTCGGGAAATCGTTCGGCGTAAAAGTTAGCCGCTAGCCGAGCATTTTCTCCGGCTCTTCCATATTCAATTAGCATATTCGCATACTCTTCTGCGGTATACTCTGCCATTTTTTCAACTCACTTCTTAAAGAACGTGCACATCGAATGCTGGGCGAACTTGTGAAGTAACAAATGACAATCTTGAAAAACAAACGCGGATTGTCTTTCAAGATTGTCATTTGTTACTTCACAAGTTCGCCCAGCATTCGATGTGCACGTTCTTTAAGAAGTGAGTTGAAAAAATGGCAGAGTATACCGCAGAAGAGTATGCGAATATGCTAATTGAATATGGAAGAGCCGGAGAAAATGCTCGGCTAGCGGCTAACTTTTACGCCGAACGATTTCCCGAGCGCGAACGACATCCGGATCATAAAGTGATTTTGAGGTGTGTTCAACGCGCTAAAGAGACTGGCATTCTCTTATTAAATCGGCAGAACGCCGGTGCACCATTAAACATCCGAGCTGATCAAGAGGAGAGAATTCTTCAAGAATTTGAAGAAAACCCCGGGAGCAGCGTTCGTAGTGTGGCTCGATTGCTCGATCTTTCGCGATACGTGGTGCACCGTACTCTGCGTCAAAACGGATTGCACCCGTATCATTATCAGCGAGTGCAACAGCTTTTGCCGAGAGATGCAGAACAACGAATCTACTTCTGTGAAGGTATTTTTATTATTTTTATTTAGTGTTTTCACTTCATTAAAACATGTGAATAAATGTTAATATTTGGCAAAACACACACAGGATTTCTCGCTCAATGTCGGCGGGATAATTTTTTTCCCGACCGCATATTATGGACTGACGAAGCAACATTCACACCGAATGGTATATTCAACAGCCATAATTTTTTATATTGGGCAGAAGAAAATCCGCACACCGTTCGAGAATGTAGATTCCAATATCGCTGGGCGATAAATGTATGGGCAGGAGTATTCGGGAACCGAATCGTAAGTAATAAACTTTTACTTATTGTTAGTAAAAGTTAAAGAAAATTTTCTTTTGCTATAATCACACTTTTTTGGTAATCTTTTCAGATCGGTCCTTATTTTCTACCGCCTCGTCTAAATGGAGAAACATATTATAATTTTCTCCACAATCATTTGCCTGCTCTTCTCGAAGATGTTCCTCTTCAAGTAAGAGCAAACATGATTTTCCAACACGACGGAGCTCCAGCGCATTTCTCTCGGCAAGTACGCGAATTTTTAAACGCGCATTATCCGGACAGATGGATGGGTCGAGGTGGCCCAATCATTTGGCCGGCGCGATCGCCAGACTTAAATGTTTTAGATTACTTTTTATGGGGTCACATAAAAAGTTTAGTCGATCACAGGCGTGATGGTACAGAAGCTGAAGTAGAAGCAGCAATTCGCGCAGCTTTTAATGCCATCACACCAGAAATGGCGTATCGCGCATCGCGCAATATTATTCGAAGAGCCGAACTCTGTTTACGAGAACGAGGAAGGCACTTCGAACAATTTTTGTATTAAAAAATATGAGAGTGGATTAGACCTACTGGGGATACCACTATAAAAAAAATGCGCCGTATTATCTACCGCAAGGTGGTGTGGAAACGATAATATTTTTCATATCGTGATATAAAAATAATACAGAGAGGAGAAAGAAAAAAGTATGGCACACCCGTTTAATAGCAATTAAAAATATTCCATTTAATATAAAAGTAATAATTGTCAAGAAATAATTGTCTCAAGAAATAATTGTTTTAACAAAAATTCGATAACATTATGTCGCGACGTAATTAGTAATTTGATAATTTAAAATTATGTCTAGATAATAATAAATGTATGAATTAAAATAATGTTTCGACATTATTTTAATTTATTAATAAGATTTGAATTTTTCTTTACATATTTTTTTGAAAACATGTATTTTGAAACTTTTATATTAAATGGAATTTTATTTTTTATTATAAACTAAAGCGGCGTGTCTTACAGAAGAGAATAAGAGAAAGAGAGAGAGAGAGAGAGAGAGAGAGAGAGAGAGAGAGAGAGAGCGTGTGAGCAAATGGCGCAACAAAATGCAAGAGAACATTTGACGCGGTGCTGTAGTTACGCGCCGCTCCTTATTGCTAGCCGGCTCCTCCCACTGTTTTATCGCGTGCCTATACCGCGTAGCGGTGGGACGTCCTTCTCGCCGCGCGCGCTTTACTCACACGGATTCGCAGATTTTTTTTCGTTAATATCTCCGTAATTATTTCATAAATAGAAAAATGGTAGAGGACTTTTGTATTCGGTTTGACCTGCTCTACCTGTATATGAGCTATGGGGCGATTATAGCCAGACACCCTGTATATACAGGGTGATTCAGAACGACTTAGTTGTCCGGGCACAGACGTATTCCTGAGTGAATTCTGAGACGATTTTTCCTTTGCCAAAATTTTATTTGAAGCTTAGATTTTGAGTTATTAATGAAAATAGTTAGCGAATTGTGAGCCGCGTACGAGAGGCAGGCAGGGACGGCGCAAGCCGCGATTCACCGTTACACGCGGGCGCTTACGCGAGGCGCCCGCTGCGATCAGCTGACGTAGCAGGCCCAAATACACATACACACACATCTCTCTCTCTCTCTCTCTCTCTGTCTCTCTCTTTGTCCCTCTTTCTCTCACACACACACGCACACGCATACACACACACACACATTCACTTACCTTATCAAATTCGATGTCTTCGTATACCGCTTGACGGATAAATAATTCCATTCGAAATTAACAATAACACACACATCTTATTTTACACGTATTTTACACGTAATGCAAATCCACGATAATACACACGATTGAGGATACGATATTTTTTTTCTTTCACGTATGTCAACACTTTTTTCGTATCGAATTTATTCACGCTTTTAAGTGATTTATAAATCGAGTCATTACTATTAATCACTACCGAGTAATCTCACTTCGCGGCTTATTTTTATAATTAAGAAACAATACACACATTGCACACAATCACAGTATAATCCACACAGCATGCATGTCCAAAAGATGTACAGAGGACATTCCAATAAGAATATCTTTCAGAGATACGATCTCTTTGGGATGTCCTACAAACGTTTCCTGGATATGCAAGCTGTGTAGGAATTAATCCGCGAAACTTTTTGTCTTGTACGAAGTCTGTCACGTATCAGTACTTTCACACACTCACACTCGACTCGAATAAATCTGTTCGTTGCTGTTAATCACTACCGATTAATTTTATTCAGCGACCGACAACGATCCGAAGAAAGAAACGCGTTTACACGACACACGTAACGCCCGGTACGCGATGCGACTGTGCCACTTGGTCGCGTGAGCGCATTCCGAGTATAGCATCGTCTCAGCTGTTTCAAAAAACATAACCTGCTACAGTCGCATCGCGTACCGGGCGTTACGTGTGTCGTGTAAACGCGTTTCTTTCTTCGGATCGTTGTCGGTCGCTGAATAAAATTAATCGGTAGTGATTAACAGCAACGAACAGATTTATTCGAGTCGAGTGTGAGTGTGTGAAAGTACTGATACGTGACAGACTTCGTACAAGACAAAAAGTTTCGCGGATTAATTCCTACACAGCTTGCATATCCAGGAAACGTTTGTAGGACATCCCAAAGAGATCGTATCTCTGAAAGATATTCTTATTGGAATGTCCTCTGTACATCTTTTGGACATGCATGCTGTGTGGATTATACTGTGATTGTGTGCAATGTGTGTATTGTTTCTTAATTATAAAAATAAGCCGCGAAGTGAGATTACTCGGTAGTGATTAATAGTAATGACTCGATTTATAAATCACTTAAAAGCGTGAATAAATTCGATACGAAAAAAGTGTTGACATACGTGAAAGAAAAAAAATATCGTATCCTCAATCGTGTGTATTATCGTGGATTTGCATTACGTGTAAAATACGTGTAAAATAAGACGTGTGTGTTATTGTTAATTTCGAATGGAATTATTTATCCGTCAAGCGGTATACGAAGACATCGAATTTGATAAGGTAAGTGAATGTGTGTGTGTGTGTATGCGTGTGCGTGTGTGTGTGAGAGAAAGAGGGACAAAGAGAGAGACAGAGAGAGGGAGAGAGAGAGAGAGAGAGAGAGAGAGAGAGAGAGAGAGAGAGAGAGAGAGAGAGAGAGAGAGAGAGAGAGAGAGATGTGTGTGTATGTGTATTTGGGCCTGCTACGTCAGCTGATCGCAGCGGGCGCCTCGCGTAAGCGCCCGCGTGTAACGGTGAATCGCGGCTTGCGCCGTCCCTGCCTGCCTCTCGTACGCGGCTCACAATTCGCTAACTATTTTCATTAATAACTCAAAATCTAAGCTTCAAATAAAATTTTGGCAAAGGAAAAATCGTCTCAGAATTCACTCAGGAATACGTCTGTGCCCGGACAACTAAGTCGTTCTGAATCACCCTGTATATACAGGGTGTCCGATAATTCGAAGTCCACCCGTAAACTGCAGGTAGAGTAGGTTAAACTGAGCATAAAAGTCCTGTATCATTTTTTGATATTCTTAATATTTACCGAGATATTAACAAAAAATGTCGGCGAATCCGCGCGCGCTTTGCTCGCGCGGCGAGAAGGACGTCCCACCGCTACGTGCTCACTAAGCGCGCAGTGTGGCGGTGGGAGATAGAGCGGTGGGATTATACCAATAATTCGGCGCGGTCGCCGCAGTGTTCTAGTATTACGCTCGTAGGCTCCTCCCATCGTCTCACTGCGCGCTTAGTGAGCACGTAGCGGTGGGACGTCCTTCTCGCCGCGCGCGCTTTCCTCGCGCGGATTCGCCGATCTTTTTTCGTTAATATCTCGGTAAATATTAAGAATATCAAAAAATGATACAGGACTTTTATGCTCAGTTTAACCTACTCTACCTGCAGTTTACGGGTGGACTTCGAATTATCGGACACCCTGTATATTAACTTACCCAACGCTGCTGTCAATTTCATTTTCTGTACTTTTATTTATATTTTCTTCATTAGCACTTCCACCTATATAAGGCATCTTGACAGTTCTCTTGATTTTTATCAGAGCTTTTATTTGTATCAAAATTTTCCATCAATAAACAGCGTTTTTTATTAGCCGTAGATGTCGATGATTCTGATATTGAATAATTTTCATCTAAAATCAATTTTTGTATGAATAATCCTTTAAATGATCTTTACGGTTAACCTAAACTGTTCAAAATTGTTTCTCAAATTAAACTATTATAATTTACATTCAGATCCAATAAAACGGATTCGAAATATTCGAATATATGTTTCTAGATTTGAGAACGAGTTTACAGCTTCAGAATATTTATAAAAAATAGTAACTTTATCTACAAATAATAATATAGTATATGTATGTACCTTGTTTCCGAATTGCACGAAATCTTTTAGCACGCATTCGTGTTAATTTCCGATTTCTTTCTGTATGATCCATTCTGTATGATTATTACTTTATTTCAAACACAATATACACGATACGCTACACAATATTGTAACATAACTGTAAATGTTTATTAAACTCTTGATGTCAACTAGCTTAACCATCATATAATGGTTAGGTTAGATTCATGGTCATGCGCACATTCGATAAAGAATTTTAGAGAAAACCTGATCAGGGCACTGTAAGGATTGCCTGAATTTGGCGCTAATAGAGCAGCCCTTATCCGGCGTTGACAGAGCCGGATCAGGCTTTCCACAATAAAGCATGCCGGAAAATTACCTGATAGCGCCCGGAATAAAATTCAGGCAAACCGTAACCATTTTCTACTCGGGTATTACTTGTGTCTTCCAAAATTTTACGTCTTTTCTTTTCTTCTTCAGTTTGATGCAAGTGTTGATTAAAAACTGTCTCCGTCACACATTTTCTTCTCCACATATAAACTTTTTTTAAAAATGTTTTATCAATTAAAATTTTTCCGTGATTGAAATCTATGGATTATGTTTGGTTACGTACATTAAACTACTACGGTTGTGAGATATACACATCTAACGTCACTCCAACGTTGCCACATCAAAAAAACGCGTTATCTTTCGATGTTAAGTGTATACGTGCAATTAAACTTTTAGCAGGAAAAAAGTACCTCCCGAATATCTTTAAGTCCTGTCGACTCCGTGCCTATCCATTGGCCAACTTCATACAAAGATAACCTCGAACCATCATCTTCTCAGAATACAGCACGGTACCAACTTTTCTCATCGATAAAATATCATTTCCAAATCTGATATTTGGTTATCCGTTTAATCTTTATTTTTTCTTTTTTTGTTTTTATTTTATTATTACTGTAACTCTCGATTCCGTGAACTCAGCTTTACTTCTCCCTTTGCTACTACGGTCGATGTTATCTCGGCATCCACACCCGCAGTTTTACCTCCACTTTGCTATTACAGGTTGATCGATTTATCTCGGCATCCAGACTCGCAGCTTTTTTATCCTTTATTCTTCTAAGGAAAATTTGATTCCCGAGTCAGGTTCTATAAATTATAGTAAACCCACGAGCCCCAGGCCGAAGAGCTGCCTCGAAACATGAGGAATCGACGGAATAAGTGGGCACGAAGTTAGTGCAGAAGGCACTTGAAACATCGTCTTAAGAGATATCGATTAAAATATTGTAATATACTTCAGGTAACTTCACTCCTTCCAATCAGCACCCTTCACTGACAATGAGCCAATTTCTCTTCCCCTTTCCCCGAGTTTTTTCGGATAGTCCGGATCCACGATCCCTTCGTATCTTCTTACTCTCCCCTCTCATTGTCAGAAGAGAAGCTCGTAGAAAAGTCTCCCTCCCGAACATATTCCACAACCTCGAGTGTGGAATTCATCGAGGAGGTCCCTCAATGCACAACCGATTCGCAAGACTCAATCAGGGGGAATTGAGCCACTCCCACCGGAAAGCTCACTATCGGCTCGGATGGATTTATAATAAATATTTAAAATTTATAATAGCCAATGCTCCTCCTAAAGGATTTATCCCCGTTTACTTTCCCAATGTCCGATTCTCGTATTTAGTCCCCGTATCTTTCTTCTATCACTACTTCTTCCGTTCAACTGTCATTCTAGAAAAAATACAGTAATTTTCTGCTCCCCTCGTCAAATATGTACATACACGTTTTCATCTTAAGATTCATATATTTTCTATCCACAAAAATTTATATTAATTGTATTAGTTAATTTAATTCTATTGTATATTTGTCTGTCAAAGAGAATAAAATTTTGTATTGTAATTTTATCTAAATAGATCACATTTATTCTGTTTTTAAGATCTCATTCCTTTCATCTCCCTATCCTATTTGAGATCACACAAGGTTCTATCCTAGATAATAAAGATTAATTTTTTTGTCTTAAAACAGGACCCACGATCGCATTGCTCATGGACAGGTGCCATAACGTTCTTATGGGACGTTGACTCCTGTTCGGAGATATAGAAAAGTGCGTTCGACTCGCTTGACGCTCTTTGTACGTATTCGCGAAACAGGGTATCTGTTCGTCCTTCTTTACCCCCCCCCCTCTCTCTTTCTCTCATTTATTGTCTCTCCTTCACTTGAACGTAGAGTAAAACTCCCGGATTTCTTTTGGACGAACAGAAGAAGTACGTTAGAAGTTATTTCATAACATAAGATTAGATCTATCTAAGTATTCGGTGGTCGCAAAACATATAAACTATAATCGCATTATAAACTGTAATCACTTTTTCGGCAGAATATTAAGATTCTCGGGATAGAACACTGCTTTCAAACAAATTAATTGGTGAAACTATTCACAAACATTAAAAAACAAAAAAATGGAATCAATTTAGATAAAGACACTGAGTTACTTGATGGATCTTATATTGACATACTTAAAAAGCTCACCAATGTTCTTGCACACATTATAATTAACGACAATCGGAAGAAACCAATGTTCTTGCACACATTATAATTAACGACAATCGGAAGAAACAGCAAATTTAGTTCGCACATACCGCCTTTTTGCATTTTGCTATTGAATAGTCACTTTCACGCCAACCACGAACAAAAAAAGTACGAATGAAAAAAAAGCTTATGTAAATTGTCAAATAACACATATTTTAATTTTTATCTAAATTTCCATGTAAATAGTTACTTTTTAAATTTTTCTGCAGAAAATATTTTATCCATTTTATAACTTGCACACCGCACGCACGCACGCATGCACGCACGTTATTCTTTTTTTTTTTTTTATTGTTATAGCTAACACATCACAATCCATTTATTGTATCGACAAAACAGAGTAATGATTTAGCAGTTAGCTCGATTTATCTTTTTGTTACCCTACAAAAAATCGCATTTGAGTTTTTGATCCTCTATAAATCTGCCAACCAAACTTTATGGTTCTTGATCAACTCGCGCGGTCCGGCAAAGTAATGTCGATCGCTAGGATCACAAAAAATTCTAGGTTCAACTATCATTTGTCACAGCTTAATGAAAAAAAAATAGAAGAGAAAGAGAAAAAAGTATTCAATACATACTTTTGTAGGTGATCGATAAAAACCGTTCTTTATATACAATTTACGATATGCGCACGAAATATCTGCCGAATCCGCTGATTTGCATCTGACAGAAATAAATAGAGCAATTGTGACACGTTTAAACTATGATTTTTGTATGAAACTTCTCCGATAATTTTCTGCCTTTTACAAATCTTCTCAAATAAAAACTTACGGATTGTTTTTTTGCTCATAAAAATTTACATAGCTCGAAATTTTTGTTGGAAATTTTATATTTAAAAATAATATTTCGTAAAAATATTTCTTTTATATGTTTTGTTGTATTTTCATAGAAACAATCATTAATCAACATGTGGAAAATATATCTTATAATACTTTCAAAGATAGATAGAGATAAAGATTAGAACCATAAATATGTATAATTATTTTAGTAACAAAATCAGTAAAAAAACATCAATTTTCTCAAGAAAAGAAAAAATAAATTACTTTTCGAAATAATATAAATGTAAAATGTGAAATACACAAATATTGCACATGTATATTAATTAATAGAGTTTTAAAATTAACTTTTATATGTTATCTGAAAATAAGCAATGAAAAGGATCGGAAAAGCATTGTTTGCATTTTCCATTTGTTTCATTTATTTTGTTTTTAATATTTTTAATTCACTGCTGATTGATTGAAATATTACAAAGAGAGAAAATTGCTTTCGTAAAAATGCCAAATCTCGCTATTGAATTAAAAAAAAACCGCAATAATTAATGTAGTATAGACGGTTTAGATAAATTTATTGAGGAGATGCGAAATACTTCTGCGTCAATTAACACCACGTCAGTTTGAATGGCATAACAAGAGTAAAAATTTATTTGGTGATAAAGTTCACAATTTTTGATTTATATTACAAGAATTTATGTGCTTAATAAAATGCATGCTCAAGCTTTCTTTCTTTTAAATCTGAAACAGATTAATAAATAAACAATAAAATTGTTTGACAAACCACCACATTAAGAAGAATACCAAATTTAAAACAAGAAATAAGTTTATCTGCAAAATATAATTTGAAAAAACGAACACTCTCTTAATTAATTTACGACAAATTTTTATTAATATTTAGTATTAAAATATTTAATATTAAAATTAAAAACGTTGCTATATATTTGACTGAGCATCTTAGCTTGAATTTTCAACTTCAAAAATGAAAGACAGAAATAAATATAAATCTGAAATCTTTTTAAAAATATATTTTTGTAATCAATATATCTTCTCTCTTAAGAAACATTATATATATATATATATATATATATATATATATATATATATATATGTATGTATGTAAAGTATTGATGTCATGATAATAAATTTAATGTATGTATAATATGGATTATTAAATTTCTTGGACGTTTGAGCTATCATCGCAATATTTTTACAGAAATTGATGGGTTTGCTATACTTGTATGGCGATTGTGGCACAGAAATGTATGCTGCTCTAACGAACTAAAAATCCGAGTTCATATCCAATATCAACAAAAAATCAACGGTTTTAATCATCTCTTGGAAAGCAATAGAGAGAATGAGGGAATCTTGTCAAGAAAATCCTTTTATAGAACCATTTGGAATCGGCGTTAAATTGTAGATCTCATGTATATAATGCAGTGGTATATGTAAAAGGTCACCACACATCTGACAAGATATAAGATAAAGACTAATTGTAAGAAGAAGAGCCAGACTTCACTGATGTTAACATTTAATTCATCGAATCGAATATGAAATACGAATGTATACGAAATTGTGCATGCACATGTGTTATGGTCAACAAGGATGAGATATTTCTAGCCACATGTATTTTGCTTTGCTATTTAATTAATTGATATATTAGGACTGATGTTTAATAATGACGAATAGGAAAAAGTGAGTTGTAACACTGTTTGAAAATTGTATATATCTATTACGTTATTGGCTCCACTGGTCATTCTCAAAAGAGTAGTTTTTGGTCTTTCAGAAACTTTATGTTTTTTTTTTACTTTCTTCATACGCGACAGTAGTGTACAAGCACTTAAACAAAGTAATTCACAACTAACCTGGCACCTGGAATTGATTGTAACACGGAATGATTTACTGAAAAATAGTATTTAAAAAGGTATAAGCAATAAAGTCATTGATTAAAGACGATGTTTTTTATGTAAAAAAGTGCACAATGTAAATAAAAAATAAAAATTTGGTACTAAGAGCCTATCCAGCCTGACCGGAATTGGCTTGTTTATTGAATTAAAAAATAAAAAAATTATTTTTTTAATGTTACAAAAAGTAAAAATTTTTATTTTTGCTGGTAATACGGCTGGTAATACAAAAGAAATGTCGAAAAGAAAACAAAACTTTGCCAACAAAAATACATTAAATCTTTGATCACACAGTCTGCGATTCTCAAAATAATTATTTCTTACCTACTTAGTTTTATTATTGCAAATAAAATCATAAATATTTTTTTCAAAAGAAAAATTCACAATTATTTAAAACAATTGTAAACAAATTATTATGGTAAATATAGAAAAAAGGTACAATTTCACCAGTGACCTTGACCTTGATATATGTTGTCAAGGTCAATGTGTTAAGTGACCTTCAAAAGGATTAATTTGGCGGTCACTGTCAGTTAAAAAGTTATAAATGAAAAAAGTATACTGAACAGGTGATGCAGAATCAGTGAAAACAAGACAAGTAAACTAGGTTTTAATGGATTTACAACTTTCCACACAAAGTGAGGTTCAACCTAAACCTATGTGTCTAGCTTTTTGGTAGCTTCTGAGCCTCCCGCAAGGAGGTGGCGGAACACGCTGCCTCTACGCGTACACTTTTTTAATGCGTAGTGAGGTTCCACATGGGTTTGTAATTTTCGACGTAAAATTAGGTTTTACATGGATTTCCAACTTTCCACACAAAATAAGGTTCAACTCAAATCTATTATTAATGCTGGTAATATATGTACCATACATGTTTGAAAAGGAAAAACTCTAGCTTTGCGTCGAAAATTGCAAACCCATGTGAAACCTAGTTTCGGGAGGCAGCCCGGCGGTGTGGCAAGAGATAGCAGCGGTGATGCACGGACAATATTGCTCATATTTGCTCGCAATTACTCAATTTTCGTTTTTGGGAAGGTAAAAGTATTACCTTTTTCGGACTCCTTCGATTTAATATTAATGTTAGTAACATACCAAACATGTTTGTAAAGAAAAACCATTGAAAAATTCAAAATTCGAAAAAGGCGCGATTCTGCATAATTACCTACTTTTTCATTCATAACTTTTTAACTAACAATGACCGCCAAATAAATCCTTTTGAAGGTCACTTAGCATATTGATCTTGACAACATATATCAAGGTCATGATCATTGGTGAGATACCTTTACTCCATATTTACCATTAAAAACATTAAATTTATATTAATGCTTTCGTTATATACATAAATAAAATTAAATCAACAAAACTATAGAAAACTTATTGTCGCCAGAAACAAATAAGTCAAATTAATATAAAACTTTCATTTAACGACCAAAACTGGTAAATAATTTATTTAACAAAGAAATATGATTTACTACATGACATTACGTTTCGACCTTTCGTTTAGATCTTTTTTGAAGAACTATAAAAAAATTATATATAATCATTTTGGAAAGCACAATGAACTAAAAACATGAGAAACAGAAACATAAATATTGAATAAGAGATCTTAATTTCAGTCAAATAACACATAACAAATAAATAAAACAATTTAAAAAACGCAGAAACAATGTAAATCCATAAACTCATGCCAAAAAACCATAGAGTAAACACTAAAAATAAAAATAAATGAAATAATTTGTTTAATAAACTAAAAACGGTGATCTTATGAATTTAAAAGTTTCTTATGTTGTAGATGGATAAAACAACAACAATTCAATATAAAACAATCACACAAATTCACACAAATTCAATATAAAAATTATATGTCATTTATGAACAGCAGCGAAATAGACTAAGGTTTACTAGAGAGAACAAGTAATATAACAAACTGTGGTATAAGCAAGACTATGTAAATTTTATCACTTCGTTGTAAATAAGATTCAAATTGTCGGTGTCCTTTTGTAAGTTAATATTGTTTGTATACTTTTTAATGAAAAACGTTTCGGCAATTTCCTTCTTTAGTGTGTTTTTCTTTGTGTAAAATCGAAGGGACCGACCAATTGAAATAATTATTATCAAGACGATGTTGGCTAACAATAGAATGCGAGCTGGTGCTTCTTAACCTGTTAGAAGTTAACCCCACACTTTTTAAATGAACGTGTTTTAACGATTGTGCTGAATTGTACTAGATTTGTGTCACATTGTGCTTGAATATTAAAGCAAAATAACAAAAAATGTAACTAGATAGAAGAAAATAAATAGAAGAAAACCATTTTTTTGGTAGCTCCCCACTTTTCGAATTTCGATATTTTTTAAATTGTGCTGGGTTGTGGTAAGTTGTGCTAACATTGTGTCCGAATATTATTTTAAAAAATTAATTACAAAAAAGATATAGCAAAAAAAAAAGAAAAATAAGTTAGATTTAGTATATTTTTGTGTTTTAAAACCTATAATTTAACCTTTTGAGTACACACCTCCCAAAAAATTTTATAGAATACATACGGGTCGGATCAACTTTAAGTAAGTTTGAACCATTGTCAAACATATAAAATCAATGGTAACAAACTAAAAAAATATTCTAAGACATGTACTTCCACTTATGGAACATGTGCCTGAATGGTTTATAGGATATAAATAAATTTATATAGTTGTATAGTATTTTTTTAAATTTGTCTTTCTCTCATCATCGATGATATCGTGATGCGTTCTTTTTACTTTTCTTGTTATTTCTACTTAACTCTTTGCGGCATAGTAGCCCAGATTACCACCTTTTTTATTCACAACTTCTCTCTCTAGTTTCAATGCTTTCGAAGTTATATTCACAAAATCTTTTTACAGTAGTAGATGAGGCTTTTTGGAACGTAATAAAAATGATAATAAGTTCAGTTGCGCAAAATTATTAACAATCATAAATAAATAAACTTAAAAAATCGTTGATTTTTAAGAAATAAATCATTTTTGAACGAACTTTAGGGTGAATTAGAACCAAATTTGGTACTTGGGGGTTTTTGAGGTTGCTGATTACGAATTTGAAGTCGGTTTTGAAAAATTCAAAATGGCGGATACAATATGGCGTACGAATTTTTAGAAATTCATCGGATTCACTTGAAACTCGTTATTCGGGGGTTTTTGGGGTCGTTGATTACGAATTTGAAGTCAGATTTCAAAAATCCAAAATGGCGGATACAATATGGCGGACGAATTTTGTTAAAATTCATCGGATTTGCTTGAAACCCTTTACTCGGCGGTTTTGGAGGTCGCTGATTACGAATATGAAGTCGGTTTTGAAAAATTCAAAATGGCGAATACAATATGGCGGACGAATTTTTAGAAATTAATCAGATTCACTTGAAACTCGTTACTCGGTTTTTTGGAGGGTCGCTGATTACGAATATGAAGTCGGTTTTGAAGAACTAAAAATGGCGGATGCAATATGGCGGACGAATTTTTAGAAATTCGTCCGATTCACTTGAAACTCGTTACTCGGAGGTTTTGGAGATCGCTGATTACGAATATGAAGTCAGTTTTCAAAATTTCAAAATGGCGGATCCAATAAAGCAGACGAATTTTTAGTAAATCATTGAGTTCACTTGAAACTCGGTATTCGAGGTTTTTTGGGGTTGCTGATTATGAATTGTCAGTTTTCAAACATTTGAAATAGCGAAATTTTTCGGAATGAAATTTGGAGACATATGGATTCTCTAAAATCCTGTCATCTAATTTTTAGTTTACTCCTAGCATTACCCAGAACTAACGACGCGGACGTGGTAAGCTACTAGTTCCTCTTTTTTTATTTTTTTTTTAATTTTTTTTTTATTTTTTTAAATTTTTTTATTTTTTTTAGTTTTTTTATTTTTTAATTTTGAACGAAAAATATAAGTACATTTCTGAATAAAATCCCTCCTTTAGGAATGATACGCGCTGAAACAATTTCTTGTGGGCAATAAGCAAAGTGGTACATCGCAAATTTTACATATCCAGTACGTTCGCTTTTGATCAACTTTTGTACTGCAATGAGCACAGCGTTTGGATGAAGCAGTAATTTCAGGCATATGAGCCGATTGACTTTGTCTTTTTTGCACAGACACTTGTGGCTTGTAAGCAGCGACTTTACTAGCTGCACGTTTTCTACCTTTTACCGTTGGTAATTTGTGCCCCACTAATTCATCTACTAAACGCAATCTGAACTCTTTCAAAGTTAAAGTTGGTTTCAAGCCCTTCTCTTTGTATAGAATATATGCATTGACAACGCAGACATCCAAGAAATGGAAGAATATTCTGAGCCACCATTTCTTGGACTTTCGATCAATCTTATATGTTGACAAGAGATGGTCTGCCTTATCAACATAACCCATATGTGTGTTGTAATCAGAAACCATGGCGGGACAACTGATGGATTTCAACGTGCCATCTTTTTGTTTGCGATTTATCAATACAGTTTCTCGGGGGTCATGATAATTAGAGAGAACGTAGACAGCCTTCTTGTCCATCCATTTGACCCAACTAATACCCGTATTGGAGGTTCGAAAATCGCTTTGACCATAAGCCATTTGTTTATCAGGTATAGTACTTTCTGGCAATCTTCGTCGATTCTGACGCACAGTACCACAAGCAAAAATTTTATCCTTTTTCAAAGATATCATGAGGTCTACACCGGTGAAAAAATTGTCAAAGTATACATGGTAATTATTACCCACTAACTCTCGTGTTAGGTCTTTGACAACTCTTGCTCCTAACTGATTTTCGGTACTTTCAGTTTTACCCGTATATACCTGAAATTCGCACACATAGCCCGATGAATCTGCTCGAACCCAGCATTTGTATCCGCGCTTTATGGGTTTGAGAGGCATGTACTGCTTCATGCTACTGCGACCTTTAAATTTGATCATCGATTCATCAACGCTTTGATATTTGTTCGGTTTCCAGAATTTCTTAAAATTTTTGCTCAATTCGTCTAAAAAAGGTCTCAACTTATATAATTTATCATGAGCTGCTTCACCCTTTTTCGGTTCTACACTATTATCTGAAATATGCAAACTGCCGAGAAAAAATCCGAACCGAGTAACTGTCATCAAAGAGCTGATGTAACGATCATTCAATTGAGGATTGGCAGACCAGTAATCTCGATAGGAAGGATACTTTTTGACACCCATTAAAATATTAATTCCCAAAAAAATCAGCAATTCCTCCTTAGTGGTAGGTGCTTGTTTGAATTGCTTTTGTTGCAAATAACGATTTGTTTCCTGAACAATCAAGTCTAACAAATCGTGAGAAAACAAGCAGAAAAATATTTGCGATGGTGATAAATTATCGGAAATATTAGGTCCAACATCTCTACTGAAGGGAGCATCGGATTTTACTTTTCCCGATTTTGTCCACCTTTCATCGGTCTCTGAGATGTCATCCTCAAAATCATCATCAGGAATAGTAGAATTATTCTCCTCACTAACCTCTACCCGCATATTGCTTCTGTTCAAATTATCATCATCATCATCAATATCAGAGTCACATAGGTTATCAGTTGACTCAGTATCGCTAGGAATATCGGCCAACTCTACTTCGTCTTCCATGTCCTTAGTCAAATAGAAGAACAATACAAAGATGAAGAATCAGAGAACAAAAATAATAAACGAAAATAAAAATGAACACAATAACCAACTCGCAAATCTACGATAAGTGAAATGAAAAACTAATGAAAAACTAAAAGCTTATAATTTACCGAACGTACGTTCGTGTCGCGAGTACAAAAACGATTGACGAAACACATGACGAACACAAGAAGAGTCAACCTGAGAAACAGTATATTTTTTCTGAACGTACATGTACTTTCAAGGTAACAAACCAATAATGATGAGATACCAATAATGATAAGACTGATGAGAGTAAGTCGCTGTACCTGTAATGAATGCTGCTTGAAACAAATGAAGAATGAAAAACTGGTTGTAGTAGCAGAAATTTTTATACTGAATGGATATTCACGTAATAAAAAAAGAATGCAAAGAGTATACAGGCGATGTTATTGCTGTAAAGCCATGATACAATATTCTTTTAGTGAACATATATTTACGTTGAAGGTAACAAGTATACTTACACGTTATATTGTTTTGTTTCTTACGATTTCTGTACGATGTGCGTGATGTTTTTTGTATTGGTATTAGTTTTACTTTGTTTCTTTATTTGACTAAGGACGTGGAAAAAGTAGAGTTGGACTACATTGCCAGGCATACTGTGTCTACTGATAGCCTATGTTACTCTGATATTGATGATTACGATTTGAACAGAAGAGAAAGGCGGGTAGAAGGTCAGCGAGCAGTGTAAGTCTACTATTCCTTATGAAGAGGATTCTGTAGATCATGTGTCAGTGAGTGATGAAAGTCAGAGTGGATGAAGTCGGGTAAAGTAAAAAACGATGATCCGTTCACTAGAAATGATTCTTTTCTAGGCAATTTATACATAACTGATGCTAGTATACAACCTAAAAAAGGGTGAAACAGTTTGTGAAGAATTGCGATATCTCTTACGTAAGTTGAATGAAAATTTCAAGAAATCCTAGAAGTCAAACAAAGAACAGACTGTATCATTTATCAGTGATAAAAATGAAGGACGCGAAAACGAGTTTCACGTGACTTCAATGAATTTCTAAAAATTCTTCCGCTTTATTGGATCCGTCATTATGAATTTTTGAAAACTTCAGATTCGTAATCACCGACCCCAAAAACCCCTGAGTAATGATTTTCAAGCTAATCAGATAATTTTTTAAAAATTGGTCCGCCATCTTGAATCCGCCATTTTGGATTTTTGAAATCTGACTTCAAATTCGTAATCAACGACCCCAAAAACCCCCGAATAACGAGTTTCAAGTGAATCCGATGAATTTCTAAAAATTCGTACGCCATCTTGAATCCGCCATTTTGAATTTTTGAAAACTGACTTCAAATTCGTAATCAACGACCCCAAAAACCCCCGAATAACGAGTTTCAAGTGAATCCGATGAATTTCTAAAAATTCGTACGCCATCTTGAATCCGCCATTTTGAATTTTTGAAAACTGACTTCAAATTCGTAATCAGCGACCCTAAAAACCCCCGAGTAACGAGTTTCAAGCGAATCCGATAAATTAAAAAAAAATCGTCCGCCATCTTGAATCCGCCATTTTGAATTTTTGAAAACTGTCCTAAAATTCGTAATCAGCTACCCCAAAAACCCCCGAGTAACGGGTTTCAAGCGAATCCGATAAATTTTAACAAAATTCGTCCGCCATATTGAATCCGCCATTTTGAATTTTTGAAAACTGACTTCAAATTCGTAATCAGCGACCCCGAAAACATGAGTATAAAAATTGTTGTGAAAATCTGTTTATCTGAAAAATGTATGCCGCAAAGGGTTAATCAACGAAGAGTGGAAGTTTATAGAAATTTTAATAAATGTGCTTGAACCAATGAAAGACGCAACAGAATTCATGTGCGGAGAAACATATCCCACATTGTCTCAATACATTCCAATATACATCGGATTAATTAATGTATTTGAAACATTTGATACGGAAGATAAAGTAATAACTGAAATGTGCCAACATCTGTGCAATGAATTAAAAGTAATTTCCTTATTTGTAATATTAATTAAATTTTTACTATTTTTGATATTGAGATGAAGAAAAAATATTTACTAAAACAATTTTGAATCTTATACCTACTTTACACAATCTATAATTTGAGACGTAATTCAAGATAGAATTTTATTTATAATTTTATGCATCATACGTTTTAATGTATATGTGTATTCTATTATACATATATTTTAGTTTGTATTTATTTTACTTGTTCAATTGCTATTTGTATTACATAATTCATAAAATTTATAACTAGAATTCTATAAATTCTGTCTCAAATTAAGTCGTATAAAGTGAGCATTAAATAAGATATAATATATTTGTAGGAACGGTTCAAACCTGTTGTAAAAAATATTATCTTAGTACAAGCAATGCTATTAGACCCAAAATACAAAAACCGCCTTTTACAATCAAATGAAAAACAGGAAGCAATTAATTGCTTGAAAAATAATATTACATGTAAAACAAAAGATAGCGATATCATTATTGAGTATGAAAATAGAGCAAAATATGATAATAATGGTACGTATAAAAATTGTTTATAAACTAACTTTACAATTTACAAGTTTTTATTAATAGATTATATTTTATTTTATAGGAGAACCAAAATCTAAATTATTTAAGTTTCTTAATAGTAAACTTGACAATAAAGAAGACAGTACGGAAAATAAGTTTATTGAACGTAGAGACGAGGAAATAAGAACATATTTTGAAGAAAATACTATACCTACAAATAGTAATATTACTGATTGGTGGAAAAAAAATTGTGGAAGGTTCCCCATATTAGCCCAAGCTTCACGACAATATATGGCTGTACCTGCTACACAAACAACTAGTGAACGGCTGTTCTCCACGACTGGTAACATTGTTACACCCAAAAGAGCAAGACTACTTTCAGAAAACGTAGAAACATTAGCTTTTATACATGCTAATTCAAAATAAAATATTACACTCCTTACCCATTTGGTGCATTATTCTCACTCCGTCTATCAAATTTCATATATATAATCTTACTATTATATATTATATTACTATTATAAACTAACCAAATAGAAATAAGGTAATAAATAAATTTTATAATGCAGTTTTCGAAAAGGCGTAAAAAACAAAAATAACCACGATTATACTTATTAAAATGAGTCTCGAGAGGGTATATATAATTAAATTTTTGAAATTTTCGGGAAAACCAACATTCTCGAGAATCTCGATACTTTTGAGAATCCCGATAATCTCGAGAATCCCGATTCTTTCGGGAATCCCGACATTTTCGGGAAACCCGAAATTTTCGGGAACCCGACCCGATCTCGAAAAAAATTCTCGTCCCGACCCGACCCGATATTTTCAGGTTCTCGCACACCTCTATTGATTTGGCAATTTGGACTTCGTAAATTTGGTAATCGGCAATTTAGTAATAATATTGAAATTAATAATAATATGTGGATAATCTTCTCTTCGCTAGTGATATAAAATTCAGGAAAGAAAACAATGATTGACGTGCAAACTGCAATTGATACCTTTATTAAAAAATCACTACGTTTCGATCATGGGATTTGGTCCTTTTCAAGTGTATTTGTCAATATAATAAAAGAGGGAAACAATACAATAAAAGTGTGTTATAATATACATATAAACTACCAAAATTGTTACTTACAATTTGAGATTGTGATTCAAGGATTATATTATAATATATAATTACGTAAAGGTGAAATGTTAAGAAAAAGTCTAGCAATAAAATACGCGTCAACTGTTTATAACTGCTAAAATCCGACTGAGTAATTAAGCATGACTGTTATTATCCGGGTTAAACGATGAAGGTAAACATAAGAGGGGGAGAGCCAGAACAATCAGCTAAAGTACAACAATGTTCAAGTAACGGGTGACAGGATTTCACATTATCGTGGAGATTATACAATGTCGAGAAGGTGATATAATGCAGATAAATTTTCTGTATCACGCTGTAAATTGATGACCGAACTGTATTTCTTAATAAAAAACATTTCGGCGATCTCATGCTTTTTTGTATGCTTTTCCATGTGAAGGATTTTAGGATTTTTCCAATCAAATTCATGGGCGTGAGACACACGATGATTGCTAACCACTGAGTGATTAGATGCGTGTTTTTTGATGTCATAACAATGTTCCTTTATGCGAGTACCCAAGTGTCGCTTAGTTTGACCAATGTAGCATGCATTGTAATTAGAACAATCCAATTTGTAAACCAATTCAGTATGTTTTGCAACATCAAGTGTGTCTTTTCCCTTTTTTATGATGGAACTTAGTTTGTTGGAAACCGTGAATACAACGTTTAAATCAGTGTTTCTTATTGTGTGTTCAATGTTCTCACCCAGTTTCTTGGTGTATGAGATAATGATGCAATTTTTACCGTCAAAGATGTTGTAATTGAGAGAGGAGTCATTGTTGGATCGCTGGGCCCAATAAGTTTAATAGTTTTTTAACATACTTATTTATGATGTGTGTAGGGAAGCAGTTATTATGTAGGATTTTTTTATCTATATTAATATTGTTATTGTGAATCTGAAAGTAAGATGGCCCTATCGACTAAATTGATTATGGAGTTCTTCTTATATTTGAATGGATGATTTGAGAAATAATTCATGTATCGTCCTGAAAACGTGGGTTGCGATACCAGTTTGTGATGAGGGAGTTGTTTTGTCGGATAACCATAGTATCTAAGAATAGAGAATGGAGGACTCTTTTTCGATCTCATAAGTGAATTTTAATCTCGGGTGATAGTTATTGAACACACTAAGGACGGTATGAATTTTCGTTTTTGGAACAACCATGAATATATCGTCTACATGTCTTTAATATTGTTGCGCCCGCGCCCGGTCACCCGGTACGCAATGAAGATGCGTACCGGAGATTGAGTCTCGTTTCCTGGAAGGTTTCCGTTCGTACATCGTAAAGTTTTATAAGTATGTTCATCAATAATGAGGTTGTTCTTCCAACTAATAAGTTTTTCATTTTAGTTTCCAACGACATCACTGTTCAATATGGATGGAATAATACAAGGCTTCTAAAATCTTGGTTAAATACTTACAAGAAGATGCACTCACAAAAACAACAGCTAACATTCCTTATCCGGTGTAGAAAGTACGAGGTATTACCTCCGCATCTTTCATTTACGATTTAACATCTCATTAATGGGCCATAGAGCCAGACAAAAATTCAGCGCACTTAAAGAACTCACCCAGAGGAAAGTATTGAATTTGGAAGTCAAAGACACTCATGTTAATCTTAAACACTTAAATTCTAAAATTATTAAAATAGAAGAAAAACTTCTTAATAACCTTCCGTTAAACTTTGTAAATTCTTTTTTTGATGACAACAAACATAAAATTAACAGATATAATCAGATTTATAAACATAAATCTATTGACAAATTCAATAAGATTTTAAAGAAACAAAATAACATCAACTTTTCTCTCTCAAACCTCGATACCTCTAAATGGATTATAAACATCAGCAAAAAAAGAGTTCCGGATTCAGTATTAAAATTCTTAAGCTTGGGTGGTAACTTTGCTCTTCCGTTAAATAAAAAAGACACTAAAAACCGTACACAATTTGTAGTTGGCACTATAAAAAACTTCGAAAGTTGCTGTAGTAAATTAAGCAAGAACGTCGAGAACGCAACACGTAATTCTATTTGTATCGTTTTGACAAATTTCTTAAGCACAGATAGACATGTAAATTCAATAGATAAATGTATCCTTAGGGACTCATATACAGGGTGAGTCATCTGAATCTATCACCTCCAATAACTCGTTTGGGTGGCCAGGTATCGAAAAAAGTTTCATATAAAAGTTGTAGGGTTTCGAGGGGGAACCAAAACGGCGTACCTTTCAACTTTTGGTTTTGACCGGAAGTGGGTTACTTCAACCGGAAGTGGTTTTTAAAAATGGAAACCCCCCTTTTTGACACTGGAAAATGAAAGAGCGGAAAATTTTACGTTCAGATATGACCTTGGCTGTTTTAAAAATTTCAAGATGGCGGACAAAAGTTTTAGTCAACCGATTTTCACCAAATTAAGTTTACGAGGGTTTTTGGGGTTGCTGATCACGAATCTGAAGTCAGATTTGCAAAATTCAAAATGGCGGATCCAAGATGGCGGACAAAATTTTTAGCCGAAATTAATAGAAATTACTACTCTTAGCACTACCCAGGAACAAAAAGGCGTGGACGTGGTAGTTTTTTGTTCCCTTTGGGGTGCTTTATTTACGTGAGTCCCCTTGCCTCTCACTATCGGGGTGCTTTATTTAGTTAATTTGTAACTTCAAACAGTTAATTCGCTAAGTACATAGTACATACATACTTAGCGAATTAAATGTTCGAAATTACGTCCATTTTCTTGAATGCATAGGTCGATACGCCTTCTGAATGATGTGACTGTTCTCAAAAGAATTTCTTGAGATATTGCGGCACAAGCAGTCCGAATACGTTCCTTCATATTCTCCTTGGTTGTTGGTTTTTCGCTATAGACAATATTTTTCAGCATTCCCCACAGGAAAAAATCGGGAGAAATTAGATCTGGCGAACGAGGAGGCCACGCGACTGCGCCCAATCTCCCAATCCACCTACCATTGTATTGGTTATTCAAATAATTTTTTACAATATTTGAATAATGTGCTGGCGCACCATCCAATTGAAGCCACATCCGTTCTCTGGTGAATAAATCAACGTGAATAAATCTTCCAATAGTACCGGTAAATCGTCTCGAAGAAACTGCAAAAAGTTTTGTCCGTTAACGTTTTCTTAAAAAAAATAAGGACCTATTAAATAACCATTTACGATGCCACACCAGACCATTAAAGACCAACGATTTTGAAAATTAGTTGAACGAAACCAATGGGGATTTTCATCGGACCAGTAGTGACAATTATGTCTATTTAAAGTTCCATTGCTACTGAAAGTTGCCTCATCCGAAAAGAGTACGTACCGGAAAAAGTTTTCATCTTGTTGGATCATTTGCAGAGCCCAAAATTTACACGAAGTAAATAATCATTAAAATTCAAATGTTGTGTCAACGTAATGTGATATGCATGAAATTTTCTCGCCTTTAATATTCTCGCAACTGTTCGCTGAGGTATGCCAATTTCTCTTTCGATTTGACGAATGCTAATATGACGATCGAGATAAATTTTCGCTAAAATGGTTATAACACGATTATCATTAACATCATATTCATGATGTCGTGATCGGCGAACCATAGACCCATCACTTGCTCTCTGCGTAAGGGTTTTAATGGTTACCCTAGTTGGATGCCGTCTATCAGGATAACGTTGAGCATACAGACGTTCAGCTCTCGAAAAATTATTCCTACATTCCCCCAATATTTTGATCATGTCCACGATTTCGTTTGGGTAGGCTGCCATATTAAAGATATGTAGGTAATTACTTAAGTTCTAAAAGTATTGATTTCTCAATAGATACAAATAAGCGGAGATATCGTTGCTATTTAAGCATTCACGTCTGCTTTTTGATTGCAGGATGTGTAGTCATGGTCATAGCAACCTAGCGGAAGAGCTATGAACTAGTCGTGCATCGTTGGGGTCGCTGATCACGAATTCGAGGTTAGATTTGCAAAATTCAAAATGGCGGATCCAAGATGGCGGACGAAATTTTTAGCCGAAATTAAATTTGGTGCTGGCGCACCATCCAATTGAAATTGTTTGCCATCTTGGATCCGCCATTTTGAATTTTGCAAATCTGACTTCAGATTCGTGATCAGCAACCCCAAAAACCCTCGTAAACTTAATTTGGTGAAAATCGGTTGACTAAAACTTTTGTCCGCCATCTTGAAATTTTTAAAACAGCCAAGGTCATATCTGAACGTAAAATTTTCCGCTCTTTCATTTTCCAGTGTCAAAAAGGGGGGTTTCCATTTTAAAAAACCACTTCCGGTTGAAGTAACCCACTTCCGGTCAAAACCAAAAGTTGAAAGGTACGCCGTTTTGGTTCCCCCTCGAAACCCTACAACTTTTATATGAAACTTTTTTCGATACCTGGCCACCCAAACGAGTTATTGGAGGTGATAGATTCAGATGACTCACCCTGTATATGAGTCCCTAAGGATACATTTATCTATTGAATTTACATGTCTATCTGTGCTTAAGAAATTTGTCAAAACGATACAAATAGAATTACGTGTTGCGTTCTCGACGTTCTTGCTTAATTTACTACAGCAACTTTCGAAGTTTTTTATAGTGCCAACTACAAATTGTGTACGGTTTTTAGTGTCTTTTTTATTTAACGGAAGAGCAAAGTTACCACCCAAGCTTAAGAATTTTAATACTGAATCCGGAACTCTTTTTTTGCTGATGTTTATAATCCATTTAGAGGTATCGAGGTTTGAGAGAGAAAAGTTGATGTTATTTTGTTTCTTTAAAATCTTATTGAATTTGTCAATAGATTTATGTTTATAAATCTGATTATATCTGTTAATTTTATGTTTGTTGTCATCAAAAAAAGAATTTACAAAGTTTAACGGAAGGTTATTAAGAAGTTTTTCTTCTATTTTAATAATTTTAGAATTTAAGTGTTTAAGATTAACATGAGTGTCTTTGACTTCCAAATTCAATACTTTCCTCTGGGTGAGTTCTTTAAGTGCGCTGAATTTTTGTCTGGCTCTATGGCCCATTAATGAGATGTTAAATCGTAAATGAAAGATGCGGAGGTAATACCTCGTACTTTCTACACCGGATAAGGAATGTTAGCTGTTGTTTTTGTGAGTGCATCTTCTTGTAAGTATTTAACCAAGATTTTAGAAGCCTTGTATTATTCCATCCATATTGAACAGTGATGTCGTTGGAAACTAAAATGAAAAACTTATTAGTTGGAAGAACAACCTCATTATTGATGAACATACTTATAAAACTTTACGATGTACGAACGGAAACCTTCCAGGAAACGAGACTCAATCTCCGGTACGCATCTTCATTGCGTACCGGGTGACCGGGCGCGGGCGCAACAATATTAAAGACATGTAGACGATATATTCATGGTTGTTCCAAAAACGAAAATTCATACCGTCCTTAGTGTGTTCAATAACTATCACCCGAGATTAAAATTCACTTATGAGATCGAAAAAGAGTCCTCCATTCTCTATTCTTAGATACTATGGTTATCCGACAAAACAACTCCCTCATCACAAACTGGTATCGCAACCCACGTTTTCAGGACGATACATGAATTATTTCTCAAATCATCCATTCAAATATAAGAAGAACTCCATAATCAATTTAGTCGATAGGGCCATCTTACTTTCAGATTCACAATAACAATATTAATATAGATAAAAAAATCCTACATAATAACTGCTTCCCTACACACATCATAAATAAGTATGTTAAAAAACTATTAAACTTATTGGGCCCAGCGATCCAACAATGACTCCTCTCTCAATTACAACATCTTTGACGGTAAAAATTGCATCATTATCTCATACACCAAGAAACTGGGTGAGAACATTGAACACACAATAAGAAACACTGATTTAAACGTTGTATTCACGGTTTCCAACAAACTAAGTTCCATCATAAAAAAGGGAAAAGACACACTTGATGTTGCAAAACATACTGAATTGGTTTACAAATTGGATTGTTCTAATTACAATGCATGCTACATTGGTCAAACTAAGCGACACTTGGGTACTCGCATAAAGGAACATTGTTATGACATCAAAAAACACGCATCTAATCACTCAGTGGTTAGCAATCATCGTGTGTCTCACGCCCATGAATTTGTCTTCTTTCCTGAATTAATAATAATGTTGAAATGATTTTTGAAATCGGGTTATAACATCTGAGAAGAAGAATTATTTTACAAACTGTATCAAAATCTCGCTCGCAAATATTAGACAGTTTCTGCAATTTGCATATAGCAAACATAGGGGGAGGGGACACGTTTACAATGTATAAAGAAAATTCAAACTAAGTATGGTCAATATTTATATTTCGTGTATAAAATTTTCTCTAATATTTAGTAACTGCCAAAGTAATCATGTATAATCACTATTATTTCGGAATTTATTATTATTATTATTATTGTCAACATCACATTTGTGTTTGGTACAATATGAAATATTACACTACCAGAGAAATTGTATAACCAGGATCTTGGAAGAATTCTTAAGGTATCTAACAAGGAAAGTGTCGGAAATGTCCCCCTCCGATTTTTATAAGCTTCTAATATGTTGTTCTTCAGATCAAAATAAGAAGACGTTTTTTTAATACGTGCTCATATGACCTTTTAGGAGGTGAAACACCCTTTTGAAAAAATCAGTTTTTTCTCTTTCGGAGCAAATATCTCCGAAAGTAAGAAAGATAGAAAAAAATTCAAACGAGATATTAAATGGCTTGATGAGTACTATAGTAGATTTTTTGGTAATTATTTACTATAGGAGAGGCAGCTCCGATGGCCTTGACCTTGATATATGTTGTCAAGCTCATGACCCCTAGTAACTTTTCCTTATGACTTAAACGGCGCTCACCTCTCATTAAAAAGTTATTAACAAAAAAAGGTTTGTGCAATTATAGATCTTGTTTTGGGCTGTAGCACGGGGTGGGGTGGAGTGGATGTCGGTTCGCGCGAAAAGTTGCAAACCCATGTGAAACAGAACAATTACAGATCTTGTTTTGGGTTGTAGCAGGGGGGGGGGGAAATATGGAACTCGTGAAAATCATTACACACATTATTTGGCTGAGTTTATGTTCAAACGTAAATATCAGTACTGCGACCGTATATGCAAATTTTTCGATATAATGGTAACATTTTATCCGCTTAATGAGAACAGTCCAACATCTGCAACTGATGAATAAATAAAATTTTTTCGCATGTCCATTGACTTTTTTTATCACATTAATTATGTACTGATCCAAAACAAGATCTATAATTGTTCTGTTCCACATGGGTTTGCGACTTTCCGCGCGAACCGACAGCCACCCCACCCCACCCCCTGCTACAACCCAAAACAAGATCTGTAATTGTTCTGTTTCACATGGGTTTGCAACTTTTCGCGCGAACCGACATCCACTCCACCCCACCCCGTGCTACAGCCCAAAACAAGATCTATAATTGTTCTGTTCCACATGGGTTTGCGACTTTCCGCGCGAACCGACATCCACCCCACCCCACCCCCTGCTACAGCCCAAAACAAGATCTGTAATTGTTCTGTTCCACATGGGTTTGCGACTTTCCGCGCGAACCGACATCCACCCCACCCCACCCCCTGCTACAGCCCAAAACAAGATCTGTAATTGTTCTGTTCCACATGGGTTTGCGACTTTCCGCGCGAACCGACATCCACCCCACCCCACCCCCTGCTACAGCCCAAAACAAGATCTGTAATTGTTCTGTTCCACATGGGTTTGCGACTTTCCGCGCGAACCGACATCCACCCCACCCCACCCCCTGCTACAGCCCAAAACAAGATCTGTAATTGTTCTGTTCCACATGGGTTTGCGACTTTCCGCGCGAACCGACATCCACCCCACCCCACCCCCTGCTACAGCCCAAAACAAGATCTGTAATTGTTCTGTTCCACATGGGTTTGCGACTTTCCGCGCGAACCGACATCCACCCCACCCCACCCCCTGCTACAACCCAAAACAAGATCTGTAATTGTTCTGTTTCACATGGGTTTGCAACTTTTCGCGCGAACCGACATCCACTCCACTCTACCCCGTGCTACAGCCCAAAACAAGATCTATAACACAGCCACACAAAAAAAAAAAAATTTCGACGCAGATGGTGAGATTATGATTACTATATGTTTTTCGGGTCGCTGAATCCGAATCCGAGGTCAGTTTTACTCCTGCACGTCAGGGTTTTGACATAACCTCAAAAAACATAGTAAATTTGAATTTTCTAAACATAAATAAAAAGCAAATAACAGATTTGTAGTATTTTAATCATTTTCTTTTTTCGAACTATATCGAGTTCTTTTCTCCTCAAAAGATCGATGCAATGTTTTACGTTTTCTACCTTCCTTCGGTAAGTCTCTTTTCATATTCCAGCAGAAATCTGCCATCATATGTTCGTCCCATTTTCCCTGATAGCGAGTTTCCATAACTTTTATGTCTTGATGAAAACGTTCCCCTTGTTCTTCGCTAAAATCTCCTAGGTTGTTGGGGAATTCGTCAAGATGTGAGTGCAAAAAATGTAATTTCAAATTCATCAAACAACCTAGTTTTTCGAAGTTTTTTACCATATTATTAACAATTTTTTCATACTGTGGACTTTTTGTATTTCCCAAAAAATTGTGTGCCACGTCTTTGAAACTAAGCCAAGCTTTTTTCTCAAGTCCGTTCATTATACTAGTAAAATTTTCATCTTTGAACAGCTTGCGAATTTGTGGTCCATCAAATACTCCTTCCTTCACTTTTGCCTCAGAAAGTTTTGGAAACTTCGATTGGAGATATAGAAAACATTTACCTGTTCTATCTAAAGCTTTAACGAACTGCTTCATCAGACCAAGCTTTATGTGAAGGGGAGGGATGAGAATTTTTGATGGATCTACTAACGACTTGTGAATGATGTTATATGAACCAGTGGTCAACGATGCTCTTACAGGCCAATTTCTTTGTTCGTAATGCTTTGCTCTATCTCTACTATCCCACAAACATAAATAGCAAGGATATTTAGTAAATCCTGATTGTTGTCCGAGTAACATTGATATGATTTTCAAATCTCCGCAAATCTGCCATAAGTGCTTATTATAGTCTATTTTTTTCAATAGAATTTGCATGTTATCGTACTTCTCTTGCATGATAGTTGAGTGTGCGATCGGAACTGGAGCATAAACATTTGTATTGTGGAGTAAAACTGCTTTGATACTTTGTTTAGACGAATCTATGAAAAGTCGCCAATCAGTGGCTTTATAACAATTCGCCTTCAATGCATTGATAAGACCTTCAACATCAGTGCAAAATACGAGTGATAACTTTTCATCTTTACTGAAGAATTTTAGAAACTCTTTTTCACGGTTACGGTACACAGAAATCTTAGTTTTTGGTTCTAAAACATTTTTCGCTTTGAGAAATGAAGCTAAGTGCTCGGAACCATCTTTTGGTAAACCTAGTTCTCGAATAAGATCATTCAATTCCAACTGTGAAATCAATGACGGGACTGGTGGTTTTTTGTCATGAGCTGCATACTCCGTATCACTGTCATTGTTGTCATCGCTCTCAGATTCATTTGTTTCAGAGAACTGTTCATCAATGTCCATCGGCTGAGTGTCTTTACATACGCGGTTACATTTAGTTTTCAACGTATTGTTTTCAATTAAAACTGGAGCAATCACACATGTAGTGCTTTTATATACAATTTTCTGCTTGTTTTTCTTACTGAAACCTTTTATTTGATTTAAACAAAAGTAACATTCTTCCTTATTAGTAGGACTTTGCCAAATGGCTGGACTAGAGTACTTAATACAATCTTTGTTTTGATCTTTTTTCCATCGAGTGAGCATTCTTTTACAACAATCACAAATAATATGTGGAACCCAGTTGCTAAGCTGATCCATCTTTAACTTGAAGATTTTTTCATACGCTGAGCGTATATCGACATCAACAGGTTTTCTTAAATAACTTACTTCGAATTTAGCACATATGTAGCAGAAAGCATCATGATCCATAAGACAATCATGGGTTTGCGAAACCTTTTTAGTGATTGTTTTTCTTGTGAAGAAAATGATTAAAATACTACAAATCTGTTATTTGCTTTTTATTTATGTTTAGAAAATTCAAATTTACTATGTTTTTTGAGGTTATGTCAAAACCCTGACGTGCAGGAGTAAAACTGACCTCGGATTCGGATTCAGCGACCCGAAAAACATATAGTAATCATAATCTCACCATCTGCGTCGAAATTTTTTTTTTTTTTGTGTGGCTGTGTAATTGCACAAACCTTTTTTTGTTAATAACTTTTTAATGAGAGGTGAGCGCCGTTTAAGTCATAAGGAAAAGTTACTAGGGGTCATGAGTTTGACAACATATGTCAAGGTCAAGGCCATCGGAGCTGCCTCCCTTATAGTAAATAATTACCGATTTTTTTCATAAAAATTTAGAAAAAATAAAATTAAAATTTACACAAAAACTACTTGGCGTGACCGGGTTGTATTAACAACTTCAACTTTGTTTCCTACAATATGTTGAAATATATATCATCATCATCAGCTAACGTCGTGTTCGACGTATGGTGACTGCTAAAGTAGTATTATCCTCTAATTGTTTAAGGGGTGTGATCTAGTCAGAATTTTCAAAAAATCGATTTTTTTGCATTTTTTAAAGTATGATGTCTTGAAAATATTCCCTGAAATTTCAAATCGATTCAACAAATAGTTTTCGAGATATCTTACTAGAGAAGGCAGAGTGTTACGAAGACAACAACAAATCGATATCTTGGAAGCTTCCACATCGGCAGAACAATTGTTATATGGCCCAGGAATCGATGACTCTATGTAAGTAATTTAATAATTACAATTTCTGCATATAAATCGAGAGTGAGTTTGTTTAGGCGTGGTATTACCCGTTCGTACTTTCAATTTTTTTAAATTTATAACTTCAAAACTATGGATCTAACAAAAATTTTATAAGAATAACTTTCGTTTTTAAATTGCCCAAAATATTTAAAAAAATTTAATTCTTTCCAAAAAAAAATTTTTTATAAACAATTGTTTAAACAATAGCCGTTAAACAATTCAATACTTGGGTTTCTGGATAAACTAATGTCACATTTGGATTCAGCAGATCAAAATACATAAAAAAAACTTTACTTCATCCAATGGCCTCAAAGTTATATGAAAAAGTAATACCAAACCTAAACTAAAACTTTAATCGCGTTTTTCTCGAAACTATGTTTTCGAAGTCGGTGACCATTGTAATTCAATAACCACTCGATGGATTTGGATGAAATTTATAGAGCTTATTAAAAACATAAAAAACTTGTACTTGATCGAAGGATTTTAATTTTTCTTAAAAATTACTATTTTTTTTTAACAATAAACAAATGTTTTTTCCTCGAAAAATCGCGAAAAAGCTGTTAGAAGCCACCATTTTGTTAATTTTCAAAAAAAAAAGCTTCGATCAAGTACAAGATTATCTATTAAACTAATGATTTTTTTTTGTTTCGTTGATTTCAGATGATCTGGTGGAATGTTCTGATGGTCACCGCAAAGCACTACTTGTCGGACGGGGTCCAACAAAGATGGCGATAACTTTATCAAAAATTAATATTTTTTTTTGAAAATTTAGTGAAGTCATGTTGAAACATAATATAATAACTCTGTAATATCAGTTTTATAAAATAAATTTAATTACAGTCAAAAAAAAATTATTTAAAATACTCATTTTTTCATGCCTCTGACTAGACCTCACCCCTTAATTGCTCTTCTAATTGTATTGCGCCATCTTCCTCTATCTTGTGATAAACTATTGGCGGTTTCTATTAGAGTTTAATAATTTTGTTATGACGTCGGTCCATCTAGTGGGGGATCTCCCCCTTCTACGCTTGCCTCTAGTTTTTCCTTAGACAATAAGTCTTTCCATATTATTAGAACGTATGACATGACCGTAATACTTAAGGATTCTTTTATATGTCATAGATGACAGTCTTTGAACTTGTTGGATTTCTTGTAAGATTGATGCATTTGTTCTCTTTGTTGTCCAAGGCACGCGTAGTAATCTCCTACAACACCACATCTCAAATGAATCAATCCGTCGTCGATCAGCTTCCCTGATAACCCATGTTTCAGACGCGTATTCGAATACTGAGAAAACTAGTGTTTGTACAAGCTTGATCTTAGTTGATTTTGTGACATTTTGGTCTTGCCAGATTTTGCTGAGTTGTGTCATTGCTGTTCTGCCAAGTTGGATTCTGCATCTTATTTCTGGCTCTGTTGAACCACTCTCATGGATGACTGCGCCCAAGTAAACAAATGATTTTACGATTTCGCAGTTGGCTATACATGTGGGTTTATTGATTATTGAGTTACCGCGGTCAAAGATCATAATTTTAGACTTTCCGTAATTTATTTTAAGTCCGTACTCTTGTCCATAGTGTGCAACTCTGTCTATGATCTCTTTCATTCCTTGCACACTACCTGCCACTAGCACAGTATCATCTGCAAATCGTAGATTTGTTATTTTAGTACCTCCAATAGACACACCTTTGTTCCAGTTTTTCAGTACCATTCTCATCACATATTCACTATAAATGTTATACAGGATAGGTGAGAGAATACACCCTCTCTCACTCCTTTTTGAGGTTTATATGAGCTTGATAATGTGCTGTTGTCAACTCTCACCAATGCAGAACCATTGATGTATAGATTGGAAATAAGCTCAATGAGGTGTTGTGGTATTCCCAACGCTGTTATGCATAGATTATTAATAAATTGGTTCTTATCGTTTCTGCAGAGAGTTTGAATTCGACCACTTAGAGATCTACTCCTTCAACTTTTCAACATTGCCTTTAATCAATCTTCTCTCCTTTATGACGTTCAGCGTTTCTAAGGTAATCCATGGTTGCTTAGGTGTGCCTACTGGTTTTTCTGTAGATTTTCTCTCTTACCGCTCTCAGAATACTCAATTTTAATTTCTTCATTAAATTTTTAATTTCTTTAATTTAACTTCTTCATTAAATTTTTTAGCATCGGTTATAGTCGGCAGTTTTTTGCTTATCGTGGGTTTTCTGCATTTGAATTTCAAGGCGAACTCAGCGATCAATAGTTGATGATCCGAATCGCAATTAGCAGACGGTCGTGTTTTCACACTACGTATAGCGGTACGCCATCTCGATTTTATTAAGGTATAGTCAATTTGATTCTTGTGCCTTCCGCCAGGTGATGTCTAAGTGAACAAACGCCTTTTATGTTGTTGGAACAGCGTATTTGTAATAGTAAAGTTATTATCTATACAGAACTGTATTAGACATTCTCCTCTTTCGTTCCTCGTACCCATCCCGAATTTTCCGATGTATGAGCGCACATGATCATCCAGAGTGCTTTCAGCTTTTGCGTTGAGGTCGCCGAGCTATTATAATTTAATTATTATAATTTCACTATTATAATTTCATTGCACGGTATCGAATTGAGAGTTTCCTCTAGACTATTATAGAATTGCTCAATTTCTAGATCTTCTGCCGCAGTGGTAGGAGCGTACACCTGTACTATATTCAGCATATAAGGTGACATATTAATTTTTAAGTGAATTATTCTTTCACTAATTGGATTGTATCCAATGACGGCGTTGTTGATTTCATTGGCTATTAGTACGCTACACCTTCAGTACTATGATCCTTTGTACCAGAAAAATATGCTGTATATTTCGTCGAGGTAAAGTAGCCACTTCCATGCCAAAGCGTCTTCGCAATACCCGCAATATCTATCTTACAACGGGCTAGCTCTTTCTGTACGATCTCCAATTTACCAATTTTTCTGAGGCCACGTACGTTCCAAGTCGCAATACGTCTTCTTTTCCTGATGTTTATTGTTCCTTGGGTGTTGGTAGCATATTTATTGTGAGATGCCCAACATCGAACATCTGCACCGCCAGTCGCCAATTTCTCACCCTCTACCCTGGCCGCAGAGTGGCGCCGGTTGCCTGCCGAGTTGCAAGATGACGCGTCATCCGAGGCATCATACTACTTTATTAGTTCTCATGGGAAGATAGTGCGGTAGTTTCCCGTTGCTTTCCACACCGCAGTATTATCGCAGCGAATATATGTGATAACTATATGAGGCAAACCTTCTTATCGAAGGTCTGCCATATTCCTGACATAACTGCTGCCTTATATCGGGGATATCTTCTCAGTGATTTGCCGATGCCTTCCAATAGGTGGCGGTCGAATAAAAACCGACGATCTTGGTCGGATTTGAACCTGAGTTCTTCCGTTCGTTAAGAAAACACACATTACTCTGAGCTACGACCGCTCATATATATATATATATATATATATATATATATATATAATATATATATATATATATATATATGACTAGTTCTCAGAAAAATGCGAAAAATGACCTTTCAAAATACAAATAATATAACTTAATATATTTGACATTTTTTTCTACATAATATGTAGTACAGAAGTGCCTTACCTCAACTGTCTACGTGGTCCCCAACTTTTCTTAATTTTAATTATAATTATATGGTAATGAAAAAAATGAATTATGAGGGAATGATGATTTAAGTGAAGTAATGAGTTTTTTTCATATCATTGCTATATTTACGTTACTATCGTGAAATTAAAAAGTAAATTATGAATTTTTTTTTCAAAATATAAATTTATTTTTTGAAAATTTTTTGTTTTTTAACACTTTGACAAATATTTTTCTTAAATTACTGAGATCTGTAATATTTTATTTGTTATTGTTATTTTATAACGACTTTTATTTTATTTTAATTTATCTATTAGTTTAATAAACTAATTGAATTGTTAAAGAAAAACTTATCACATTAACATAAATTTTTTTAATGATAAAAATGAGGGAATGATAGTGAGGGAATGATAAAATCAAACATAATCAACAAAAAGTGATCGTATATAACCTCACTTTAATTTAGACGATGAGGCAAGTTTTTTTACCTCCTGAAACATGTAAGATACCATATAAATTATTACATAATAAAATAATTACCTTGTTAAATTTTACAGTGAGGGAATGATACATAAAAATGTAATGTTGAAATAATTAGCAGAAAATTATTGCGCTTCTACAAATCTGTTCGTGCTGAGCAACAATGATGTTATGGTTACATTGGCAGTATTGTCAACTATTAAAAATTCATAAGCGCGGCAACGTATCACTAAATTTAAAAGTACAACACAAGTGTTTATAAAATGTGAGGGAATGATGTTTTTTTTTGGGACCGAGATAGACAATGAATTATCAAATGATTTTCGTCTGTGTACTTAATAAAAGGCATATTTACTTTAAAATACAGTATTTTTAAAGTAATTAATGTAATTAACATGAACGTTTTCATAAAACAAGATGAATTAATTACGTTATATCACATCGAAATGTTGAGTTTGGGACATGATGAGGGAATGATATTTAGGGTATTTGATCAACTGCCATGTTTTATTTTGAAACAAGAACACTAAAATTATGTATGGTACAAGTAACTATACTGGTATAGTTTCCATAAAAAAATATTAATCTAAAGACATAATATTAATAACAGGTAAAATTGAGTAGGGACACGAATTTCGCATTTTTCTGAGAACTAGTCATATATATATATATATATATATATATATATACCATATAGTAAGAAACATAAAAGTTGTTAATAGCAGCTGGGCACGCCAAGTGGTTTTTGTGTGAATCTTAATTTTATTTTTTCTAAATTTCTTTCTTGTATGTTTGGAATACAAAGTTGAGAAATAATGGGTTACTTGTAATGCTCTTACTGTAGAAATAAAAATAATAATAGTAACGAGTTATTTTTATTAATAAGTCACAAATAATAGTAACACATTATTTTAATTATCAATGGATAACTTTTTTCTAAATTTTTTACTTGTCTAATTAGAATAATACAAGGTTGGAAATAACGAGTTAATTGTAATACTGTTACTGTTAAAATACAACCAACAAATCTCCATAATATGAAAATAACGAACAGATATATAATGGGCATAATAAAGACACATAATGAAGAAAAAATATTACAACCATATTCATTTTTTGGCGCAAGCTTTCGAACATATCATTACTTTTGTAGTAGAAAATACGAATGGAATAAGAATAAAACATGTTCATTAAGTAGTTTTTGCATATCGCGCGTACACTTGGTGCTTTTTTTTTTTTTTTAAAAAAGGTAATTTTTATACGGTGAATATGTTCTCCAAGTGTATTTGTCATCTTTTGATTACAAAAAAATGCGTTGCGCAAAGAATCGAACGCATGGACGGACACAAATAGCGTATGTACGGATGCGTTTATAATTAATTCTCGAAAATGATATTACGCAACATAACTTTAATATACATGGATGAATTTGTAAAAAAATAACCTTTAATTTGGTGGAAACAGAAATTCAAAATTTTGAAAAAAGTTAAAGGAGCGGGGTTTTTTAAAAAATTAAAAAAAATTTTTTTTGACGTTATTTTATAGTACTTATCAAGTCATTTAATATCCCGTTTGAATTTTTTTTCTATCTTACTTTCGGAAATATTCGCTCCGAAAGAGAAAAACCGAATTTTTTCAAAGGGGTGTTTCACCCCCTAAAAAAGCCGTATAAGCATGTATAAAAAAACGTCTCCCTATTTTGATCTGGAGAACAACATATTAGAAGCTCATCAAAATCGGAGGGTACAAACCTGTGACACTTCCGACACTTTCCTTGTAAGATCAAAAATATCAAAATTCTAGGCTAGCACAGTAATGTTGCAGATGGAACGGTATGCTTACAGCATGTGGAGATAATTTCTGTTATAATTTAAGTTTGGAAATTAATGTAATTAAGAATTAAATTATTCATTATAATTAACATTAAATTCATATAGATGGTAATCTAGCGTAGCATTTTGTTGAAATTATTATAAATTAGATAATCCTGTAACAATTATTCATTTATTATTCATTTACCATGACATAAAGTTTTGCCGACATAATTTTAACTCGTCTTACAGTACCTAATACGATATTACAAATTACTTCAAAATTAAGTTTTATTTATTTTGAAGTATTTATAACGATGAAGTTTGCTGAAAATTACAGTGAACTCGTCATAACTGTTGACTCAATACTGTATTTTAGTCAACAGAACAATATTGTGGGGACAATGGAGCATCGATGGTCGTTTACCCGATGACGCATCATATCTGATTAGATGAAATCGCTGGAATGGCCGCGTCATTTATTTCGAAATCACCTCGGTGACCGCTTCACTTCTATGTTTACCTCGATCCGTTATTCGTATCAATCCTTAATATTGTTTTCTCTCCGGTCAACTGGAACGATAATTAAATAAAAATTTAACAACAATTCGATCAGACGTTTGTGCGGATTCTATCGTTGAACGTGATATACCACTAGAAAGTAAGACGCTAATGAAGTAACCGCGAAAAAGTAACCCATGTATTCAACTGAATTCGTCTATTCAATTGAATATATGGATAAGAAAGCGAGCTAGTAGACACGTATGTTTATATATATTCGCTTAGAAAATAGAGAAAATAAAGACTCACATCTTTTGCCGTATCATGATTAATTACAGTGATGGATAAAACTAATTACTTTTACGGCTCAGCGTACTACCTTTTTTCCTATGCGTTCAGTTTACCGTTATTGTAAGATTATTTTGTGTTTTAATAGTGCTTTTATAATGTGGCAATTTGCATTGTTTTATGATCAATTATTTTAATGACGAACTATATTTCTAAAATATGTTGATAAATAATAAATAATGAAAGTGGGTCTTGAAAGTCAAACGTGTTTCTTAGCATGAATTAGCTTCATTTAAGTTAATTAAAATTAACAGTGTAACAAATTATACGTTTTGTTTTTGAGCCCTCTTCAGCGACCAGGTGATAAATAAATTAACCCATTAAAAATTTTTTAAAATTAAAATCTATTATTGAAGAGCATGCGTGATCAAATATTCAAAGTTAATATATTTTTATGAAAAAAATCTACCAAAAATTATGTTAATATTGATAATCTATAAATTGTTCGGATTAAAACTAAAATCAAGATTACATAGAAAATTGAAATCCACTTACCAACTAAGATAAAGGAATGTTAGATCGAAAAACTTCGAGTTTCGAAGAAAACATCGAATGATAATGATTTTTACACGGTACACTATAATTACACTCAGAGTACTAACAATTGAAATAAATGGATTCGGTTCCAACAATTGTCCGAAAAATTAACTGTTAACTGAAGACAAAGGCTGGAAATAAAGATTTAAAGATTTCTTCATAGTGTACAATGCACATCGTACAAAGGAACAAACCAGCTCCCAACGTCCACTCTGAAGATGAAAATGAAGTATTTTAAACTCCTCCACCCACACCACTGCGACCTAAAGTTCATGCTACCTGGTTCAAAACCTAGCAACTCCAATCTTATACATCCCATCGATACACATCACAACTTAATCGCTCGAACATTAACGTATAATAAAATCATTGTAGGAAGAAAGGAAAAAAATGTTATATATGAGTACTATAAAATACTATAATACATTACCTTAATAAATCTTCATTTAAAAATAAGATTAAAAAAGATAAGATTGATCAAACTAATTCGAAGTATACACAGATTAAAGATTATTTTTTTATTTACCCAAAAAATGACACAGACTCATGATTTTCACTTGTTTTTCTTTTATATGCTGTGGAATTACATCCACTGACGATGCAATACAGGACCATTTTTGATTAAACATACACGCTGCATGTATATTTAATCCACAATAATTAATAAATTCATAATAGTACGAGGCAGGTACGAGGATCACGAGGCACGGGACCACGAGACTGAAAACACTAAAGCCACTGAAATTCAGCTATTCTCCGTTTAGTCATCCGTGATGCTACTGTATGTCAGTTGCACATAGAAGTCTGTGCTAGCAGTTCATACTTATATAGTCAAAGGGTAATACCAGTCATATTGGCTTACAACTTTTAAACCTTATAACTCGAAAAGTACTTAACGAAAAAATGCTTTATTACAGTATTTTAAAAAGCTCTCGAGGTAAGCTACAAGAAATATCCAATAAAAATGGGGATTCCCATTAAAAAATTTCAAGGTGATCATTATACAATGGTCGTTTTCAAGATATAAACAGAGAAAACACGTCAGATATTCGTGACAGCAAATATAGAACAAATTGAGTCCAATTGAGCTTAATGTTTGTACAGGTGTTATTTATATAAAGACTTTTTTTGACACACGACTTTTTATGTTAATACTGTTTAAAATTGTACTGTTCACTTAAAAAGGACCAGATCCAATGGTCGAATGTTGTGTTTTTGAACAAAGACATTCTATAGGTTGCCGTCAATAAATTACTCTTTTTTAAATTATCACTCACTGGCGAAGAGAAGAATTTTCCTAATTAATCTAAAATTGTTCTAATTGAAACTGTCTCATATGCATGTGACTGAAGAATGTGAAATTTTTAAATAATGTGGATGTCTTAATAGACAAATCATTTTTTACGTGCGTACGTGTATCTGAATCGATCTTAAGGTCTCTATTGACTGCATCAGTTTCGAAACTTGCATTTGGACTGATTATAATCGAAAATTCATATCAACATTATATCTATAATAATAAGAGTGTCAGTAGATTTTTTATTACAGTTTTTGAAATGTTGAAACCCAAAATTTGTCAGAGCGAAAATTCCAGATGAAGCATTGGTAACGCCTCGGCGATAGTTACATGACCGGCACTTGTACATCTGGCATTCTTTTTTATGTACTTGGCATCGTGACTATTAGGGTCACTTAATACTTCAATAATGTTAGATTTGACGGAAGTAATGGAACAGTTATTCGCAATTAACAAAATAAATTCTTACTTAATTTGTTATGCCCTCCATGTCGTAACTATATTACAACAATAACTTAAGGCATAACGATAATAGAATTAGGCAATTGCTGACCGAGCGACCCCGAATCGCGATTCGGGAAATGCCCACGTGACAAGGACCCGGTAAACAATGACCGATAAACA
>CABEGB010001127.1:0-116167 GCA_901521435.1 Crematogaster levior
AAATTAAATTTCTAAACAGCAAGTTACATTACAGATCTTATTTTTAAAATCTTTCTACAAACTAGTGTTGTGTACTAATCAGAGATACTTTTTTCAAAATAATGTGGTATTCTGAGATAATTGAAAATGTCCCTTTATTTATTAAAATTCTATTTCACGTATCGATTTAAATTATTTTTACATACAAAATACTTCAAATTTTTTTCCAAAATAATGTGGTATTTGAAACATTTTTCACCTTGTGAATTGATTTTAATAATAAATACTAATTTTTATACACTTATAGGCCTATTGTATAAAATAGCTATAAATCTGAGTTTTAGATTTATAAACGATCTGAACGTTGAATACTAGCTACTGAGCACAGACTGTAACGTTTGCTATTTGCCCGAGAATAGTGAGAATGAGAATAACGAATGAGAATTCACGAGTTACATCATGATATAAAAAAGGTCAGGGAAATTTTATCATGACATGAAAAAGAAATTAATTTAAAGAGAGCATATTATACTCAAAAGGTGAAGAAGTTAATGATAACTAATAAACTCAACATTTATAATATGTACAAAAATGGTACATAATTATCTAGATATTGTTAATTACTGTGATAATATAAAATCTAATTAATTAGAAGAGCTCCAGCTTTGCGATACATATGAACATTAACTCGAAAAATTCATGTTAAAGCTAAGAAAAATGTGTAACTAATTGCAGACATTATTGTAAGTAATATTAAAATTTATAACATGAATCACACACAAAATAAGAAAGAATTAGATCTTTTTGAGACATTGCAGCATAAAAAATTCATAGTAAAATGAGATTATGTTCACTTAAAATTTAAATTTACATATCATGAATGCGACATGTTGCTATTTAAGTGATATTTTACCGAGTTATTCCTTTCGGTCGTTCACCCTACATTATTCTCCGGAAAACTCGAATAGCAAATAATTCGCGAGCGAGAATATATGTATAAGATTAATTTTGAATAATTTATCTCAACATTAAAATAAAAAGAAAAAATTCAATTTAGTAATTTTTCGAAAATAAAGACTATATTAAAATTCTAATTCTGTATATCAAGTGATGTATAACTTTCAAAAAAATGCATTTTTACACACTCACGAAAACGAACATTAAACAAATGCCTTTTTCAAAGACTCTTCTCAACTTGCCCTCATCTTTCCATCGAAGATAAACAGGAAGTTTGATGTATATTCGCTTGAAAACCTTGCTAGATATGATGAAGAAATCGGATGTAAGTACTTGCGTTTTTTTTATTTACCTTTCGTAGGTTTGATTTCGAAACTGCGGGCTCGGCAAATATCCACTATTTTCCTACTTGTCATGGTATAAATTTTTTAACAATAATATCAAAAAAATTAAAAAGAAAAATTAAGTTAAAAGCTCAAACACATTCTGTTTAAAAATATTTAAATTTTCAACTTAATTTCTATTCTGAATTCCTTTTAAAGCTCATTGAAATGTAAAGTTACATTTCTTAAAAATTATACTATTTACATATTTAAAAACTTATGTTATTTTTATATTATAAAATTTATGAGTATGTTACGAGAATATAATATAATAATATTATTTTGTTTATACGTGCACACATACACATACATACATGTATGCCCCCCCCTCCCCCCCCCCCCCCCCCCCCCCCCCCCCCCCCCCCGCGTATGTACAACTATTCTATTATATGTACAAGTATACAGAACATTGTATGTTTGTTTTAATGATAGATTAAGCAACAGCCGTCCCACTTCTTGACTCATGGCGACTTTTGATTAATAAAGTTGACCTGGACGGTCGGTCGCCTATTAAAATTCATCAAGAGTATAACAAGCAATTGTAAAGTTCAAATACCAAGGCGTGGAAAACGTTAACAATGAATAATCAGCAACGATTTAATATCTAGAGATACAAATACAAGTCTCAGTAAATAAACCAAAAAAATTTCTCACACATTATGCAAAAATAATTCTAGAAATTTAGTCATCAATTATTTATCAGTTATTTTTGTATCAATTCTTTTTGATTAGCAAATTATAATATATTATTCCCAATATAGCAAACTGAACAGAACTGCATTCAAACTAACTTCTAGCTCAAAATAAAAAAATATCTTAATCTTATTAAAAGAACCATTAAGATATTAATCCCGTTGATTTACTAAGTGGAAAAAGAAAGTATCTTTGCTGAATAGAAGGATAAATTTGAATAAACGAGATAAATGGAATGGAAAATATCAATATTTGTATATTGCAATGTCTATTGATCAAACTATCTACCGAGTATTACTCTTAAGAACTTTCCTAAAAATATTCCGCCGGTATAGAATATGTGAAACAGAAAGTAAGCGTAACTTTTTCGTAAAAGCCGCGAAGATAGAAGTTCGCATCGACTTGATCGACTCACGTGACGATAGCAAACCGGGGTGGTCACGTTCGAAGAGAAACTGACCGTACGTTAAAACTCCCTTGGGTCGACTTTTTCCCTTTTTCTATCTTTTCTCTTCCCCCCATCCCTTCTCTCTCTCGCTCCTCTCTCTCTCTTGGGACCTTCTTTTTTTCTCTTCATCCCTTCGGATCACAGCAAAAGATACACCATTAGGTGATAGGATGGTAAAGTTCTAGAATTAGGGAGAGAGTAAAAAAAGACACTGACTTGACATCATTTTCATGCTTCCTGTGCATACTTTCTCCAAACACAAATTTATCATGCTCTTCTATCGCGGAAAGAAAAATATCTATTATATGTCATTATGAAAATATTTATTTAAAACACTGAATAAATATTTTTTTTTTTGAAAACGATATTTAAGTATAAATATAAGTAGAGCGCAAAAGTTAAGTGCCGGACACTTTGCTTCTATTATACTTCTCAATCTTTTTCCCTTAGTTTTTCTCCATGAAAAAGCACTGAAACTCCAAAAATGTTCCATACGCATCGTTCTGCGAGGTCTTTCAACTTAACCTAAAGCCTGCAGAACCCGATCCTGGCGATATCAAGCGGAAGAGCAATTCGTCGTAAGGTCCTTTGTCGTCTTGCAGACGAATTTCCGACAAAAGAGTCCTTGGAGGCTTCGTAACCAAGTCTCATTCTCTCTGTCTCTCTCTCTCTTTCTCTCTCCTCCCCCTCCCCCTCTCTTTCACTTCTCTCACTCCCTCTGCTCAAATGCTTTCAAAGATACTCCGACTTCCAGTCTGCCAGGAATTCGACGACTTCTCGCCATTAATGTGCCGCCATTCTACGCTTCATTGTGCGGTCGCTTCTCTCCACTGCGACGCTTTTATCGTCACTCGCGTTATCACATATGCGGCGCCATTGTTTCCAACTTGGACGAACTTCTATCAGATATCCATAAGTTAGGGCTAAGGAATCGATCTCATCGTTGGAGAATTCGGGAATAGTTCCGCATTTTCGGTAACGAGTAACGACTGCAAATATGAATTTCAATTATCGTCCGTGGTTTTGTTGTAAAATGGATGCATGAATGGAGTAAAAATAAATTATGTAACAAAATTTGAATGAAATATGAACAGGACTTTCATGATAATGTAGAATACGTCATATGTAACATTTTTTCAATATGAAATATTTCTACACATGCGTGCGCACACAAAGTAATATCCGACTGACATATCACTCGCTCACTCGAAATGAAAAACACGAGTTGAAATTTAATGCTTAATAACACAATAGAAAAATATAGAAAAACTTTGTACACTACAAACTACAAATCGCAATACTTCTTCTCGAGATTTCGTCTTAAAACCAACTTAAAAAATACTTACTTGCTTATTTATAAAATGAAAGTCCTAAAGATAATACTTTTATTTTGATCGCTCCGCATTGCCCGAACGTAAATTATAATAAAATGCATTATATTATATTTTTCGTTATATATAAATAAATTAAATTATAATTTTATTTCATTTATAACTAAATCTCTTTATCTCATCAAACATTTATATTCTTCCTATAATATTGCATTTCCACAATCATTATTTGTCGCGGATTACTGAAAGCATAATAATAAAAAATTCAATATATTTAACGAGGTTTAACATCGCATATTCCGTACGACTTAATTATACATATTTCTTGGATAGGAAAATGCAATTGCGAGTCTTAATACGCAAATTATCTATATAAATAAACAAATTTCGTGTTCGATGGAGTTTCCTTCGCGGTTATTCACTCGTAAAAGCGGTTTACCGGCAAGCACGTAGTCGTTAATTTCCGTATCGCTCGTAAAAGCGAAAATGCACAAATTCAAAGCACGAAACTGTTTACCTCATAATATCAATGATCCATAGCAGTGATGGTTATGCGTATTAGTACATGTGACTATTTAAATGTCATACTTACAGCTCTTAAAAGTTATATACATATATATATGTATGTATGTATGTAACGCAGCAAGCACGCACGCACGCACACACACAAAAAGTACGTCAGAAAGTTGTTGTAATAAGATTTGTAAGTCCATAAGATTCAGATTCAGGATCTTTAAATTTTGTATAAGAAAAATAACCATTAATGACCAGAAATATTTTATTAAAACTTATTTATATTAATATGTAAAATATAAAATGTAAAAAATAGCAAAAAGAAGTTAGTATATATCACCATAATAACTTCACAATGATAAATTTCTCACAGACCAGAAAATTTGCAAGTATTATAGACTCTCACTTTAACGATTTTTTAAACTAATAAAATATACCTTAGACTTAAAAATCCTTTTAACGTTCAAATATTAATTTTATAGCTTTTATATTTTCTTTCATATAAAGAGAATTAAGTATCTTTATGCAGAAAGTGATAAAGCCCCAATCTTTTAAAAGAAAATAATAGTATAATATAAAAACAACTACGCTCTTATACCTGCCTTTTTAATTTACTAATTCTAATTTACTAATTTACTAATTCAGTTTATTAATTTGTTAGTTAAACAAGATAATTGAAATTTATTGTTACATTAATTGAATTGTTATCGCTTTTCGATTAATTAACTATACATTTCATGTTACTCATGTTACTCTAACATTAGAAAGAATATGTGTATCGCGTATTCTACTCAAAATGTGCACTAATATCATCCCAGTTAATTAGAATTAATCTCGTAGTTGTTGCTGACATTGGCAAAGTCACCCATACGAAAAGCCAGAGTAATACCGTTTATCATAGCGATGTAGCGCTCTCTCTCTCTCTCTCTTCCTCTCTCATCCCTCTTACTACTTTTAACTTATAGTTTCACAATGAGTATATAGGTGCGCACGCGCGAATACGAATTACAAATGTGTTGCTAACTTTAAAGGTAAGTTTCAACGTTGGTGTGCATAAATAATACCAAGTCCCATCGCATAAATGCCAAAATGCTATATAACATTTTCAGATTATTGCGTGGGTAAATGAACAACTTATCCGCGCGATCCCAACCACATATCGTGTGATCTATTACACTTCCTATCTTGGATTCACACTATTAAATATCTCCATGCGCAATAGGATTCTAAAGTATCATTATTCAATTACTTTATATATATATATATATATATATATAAAGTAGGTAAATATATCATATAGAAAATATAATATCTTTTATTATAAATATGTATACATATAAAAATTTTATATTATTTTGCATATATATGAAATTTATCAAATATTTTCTCTTCCTCTCCCTCCTCTCTTTCTTTCTAAATAAAATAAAAAATAAATTAGTAATATAATATTTAGTTTTATTTAAAAGAATACAATATTGAATGTCAATAACTTTTGTGTTTAAAAATGCTAAGAAATATATCTTCCTATTAAATGCAATACTTGAATAAATATATTAGATAAAAATTAATCGAAACTGGCACAATATTGTCGGACGTTTTATCATTTTTCCATTATTAAAAACTTAGTTAAGAAGTAATTAAAAATTTAATTATTTTGTTGACTTGGGATGAATTTATCATTTCATGAATTTTCCAAAAAGTAAAGAAAGCGCTCTAAGTGAAAGAGGAAGTATAACTAAATACAGACAATCCGCTATTTCTACGATGAGACACGTTCGAGCGTGTGTTTCCGTTTCGTACAATCTCACGTTGCATCTTTATGATTATCGGCCATATTGTGATTCCGACAAGACAAAACCCACTTGTATCGAATATCCAATATCGTTAAATCTGACAAAAGCTCGATAAATATTGTTCATTTTGTGTGTTCCTGCGTGTGTATACAACCATAAAAAAAGGAACAAAAACTAATATTCTTCATATTGAAGCTTTTCCTCATAGTTAACATTGCATTTAAACACTTTTTGATGATTATTTAATAAATATATATATTAATATATATAATATATATATAAATATATATAATAAATACATATAAATATATTTAATAAATATATTTAGAACTATACAAACATTTTTTATTCTGTTTAATTTTTATATATATCAGATACGCAAGAAACATTGCACAAGAATATATACACTATCCAAAAAATAATAATTTACAAATTGTCTTTAATATGTTCTCTAAACTGAGCACGGAACTTTTCGATGGATTTCGATCGGAATTTGCGAGAATTTCCATGTTCCGTGCCCTGGACAGTTTTCTCGTTTTATATTTTCAATAATAATTAACACGATTTATTAGTAAATAATAAAGTACGATATAATAATAGTAACAAGTACAATATAATTAACGAGTACACCGAATGTTTCGCAACTCGCACTTTTCTCTCATTATAATCGCAATCAACTTGTCAGAAATAGTTTGTTAATATACTGAATTCGGAAGCTCAAATGAGAGCCATGGCGGACAGATTACAAGCAACATAGCTGGTCCAATGAGGTTGCAGCCCAGCGAGCACCTCGTCAGCGAGGATTGCGCCAGGCGTTTCATTTGCACTGGAGGGATGCTTTGGTAAGATGGAGTGGAACAGGCCGGAAGGTAGAAGCGGATAACTCAGGACGTGATGTCGTCGTAGCTCGTCTTAACAAGAGTTTCTGCAGCGCTTTTCTCAACTAATCAGATTTAACTGCTTCTCGGAGGACCTTTCGCAAAACCAAACTACTCCTCTGTCGTCAATTATTCGTTGCTGCAAATAATATCGCTCGAATTTATATTCTACTCTCGAATTCTGATGTCGTTAAATATTAAGCAAATACAGAAACAAATTCGGAATTTGTCTTAAACGTCCAAATAGTTCATGGCAAACTTACAGATTAGTGTTACACGCACGCGCGTGCGCACGTGTGTGTAACACTAATCTGTAAGTTTGCCATATGTGCGTATGTGTGTGTGTAGATTGTAATAAACGTGTATTAAGATGAAATTGTCACACATTTGCGTCACGCGAAAGTCGATAGAGATTCACCATCGATTCCGAATGGTGCTATAATTTCCTCGTTAGTAGATTGTAGAGGCATTACCGGAAAGCATAGTCAAGCGCCTAATTCTCTGTGACAAGACTTCGCAATTATGTTCCCAGTTTCAAGGAAGCATAGGTGGGAAAATCGACAAAAGGAAACTAGAGAACGCTAACGGCTCGAAATGAGCATCCAACAATGTGACAAGGAAGAGATGTACGTACTCAAGAATGATAATATCATTTGTGCAGCCGTTATTGTAAGCTATCCCTTACTCTAAAAATGTGTGTCCCTTATTCTAAAAATAGCAAAGCTAATAAATCTATATTTAAAAAATTGCAAGCTCTATCGCAGCAGTAAAAATATTAGTAGAAATATTTAAAAACTTTTAAACACATTTTATCTTTGTGCATACGTTCAAAAACTTCATTCTAAAAACTATAAAACTGAAAATAAATATAAAATAATCAAAATAAACTAAAATTTATAGAAAAAATATAAAAATTACAGACAAAATAGACTTGAAAATTATATGTGTTTGTTCGCGCATAAAGTTTTGTGAGTAAATAAAAATATGACACACATACACACACACACACACACACACACTCTCTCTCTCTCTCATTAAAATTTTCTTGTTCAATTTAAATATTTCATCTCTTTCTTTTTTAAATTCTTATTTTTAATTTAATTTACAAATTTAAATTTATAAATGTCCAATCTCTTCTTAATATAATTTTAAAAATTTATTCGTACAGTATTCACTTCTTACATAACAATCAAGATTCATATTTAAATCAATTGATAAGACGATTTCATTTCAATTCAAAAAAAATTTTAGCAATCGTTTCTGAATCGCCTCGCATTTGCTGAGATCACCGTTGCGAGAGTTTTGCACTCGAACTTTGCACTAGTATGCGGCGAGATGATAAAATAATAGAGATGTGCAAAGTTTTGTGCTGAGTTAGGAAAAGAGCAATTCCTCAGAATGGAGCCATTTTCATTTTAGATAAATCAAATATTAACGCGAGCGTGAACGCAGGAAATGCAGAGTGACATTGTCAGAATTAGATTCTGTAAAAAAATGCAAAGTTGATGCTTATTATTTTCAAGTAATAACACAAACCTGATGAAAAGAATAAAAAGTAACAATATCATAAAAGAAAGAATTATAGTTTTAACTCACACACACAGACACAAATTGTATAAGCATTATTTATTATTCTTCTTTTTTCTCTATTATTAAAATATGCTATATATTATTTGCTGTATTTATCAAGATTTAAAAATTAGATTGTCCCGAAGAAAAACATTCCTTAGAATCTCAGAAAATAAAATAAAGATTCGTAAAATCTTGAATAAGACGTTTATTAACAGAATGTCAAGAAATCTTTTCTTTTTTCTCAGAGAAAAGAATGCTAATTGAGGACCACGCCCGTCCGGATAATTCAGATTTAAACGTGGCAACGTCGCGGCGGCATAGCCACCCCCATATAGGGGGTGGCAATTTAATAAACGCGTGCTCACGGTGCTCACGTGACCCCAGGAATTTCTATGAAAGAGGCTACTTTGCCTCATTTCCCTCACTTTGCGTCATTTTACTTCAATTCTAATTCGTTAGAACCATCGTACAATTTTCAGCAATCATTGTGTAAAAGACAAGTCTTTCACATAAGAAGTGAAGTTTTTTTTTACATGCATTCAAAAAATAAGCAAAAAGGTTTTATGTTTATACAAGTTATAACAAGTTTTATATTTATAATTAAATTCTTATTTAAACAAAGATCTAAAAAATTAAATTTAGAAAAAAGAATGCTGCATTCTTTTCGCTTTCTCTTCCCTACCTTCTTTATAAAAATTACATTACTGTTTTCGTAATACTCCTTTTACAAATCAATATTAATGTTGGATTAATATCTAATTCACTTAATTTTTAGTTTTTATCTAATTTTAGTTTTTCCACTTTATACATATTAGGAATAATATATTTTAAAATATAATATTATGTGATAAAAGTGCACAAGGTAATGTAGAATATTTTACATAACATTTTGTTTTAATTAAATTTAAAAAAGGTATAAATTGTAAAAATTCGAAACTGGTACTGATAATATTCAACTAATAATATTTAACTAGACAACCTTTCCCTACATTAATTTAAAAAGATATTTGTAATAAAACAAAATTTCATGTAATGTTCGTAAGTTTTCTTCAAAAATAAATGCTAAATCAAAGAGCAAAAACGAACAAGGCCGGGTGACAGTGCCAATAATAATATAATTGTACAAAAAATAATACAATAACAAATGTTTCGACTTGGAATAAAGTCATCTTCAGTGTCGGTTAATAATTAAAATTTGAACAAATGAAATTCCTATACATTACATAATTGGTCTTAAAATTAGCGAAGTAATCATCTCGGCGCAATTTGTTTATCTTGAGAGCAACCACATTCCGTTGGACGAGTAATTCACTGAAGATGACTTTATTCCAAGTCGAAAGGTTTGTTATTGTATTGTTTTTTGCATAATATTACATTATTATTGGCACTGTCACCCAGCCTTATTCGTTTTTGCTCTTTGATTTAGCGGATATTTATAATGACAAGTAATAATAATAGTGTTTATTAATGGTCTTTTTACAAAAGCACACAGAACATTTAGCAGTGTGTATTGTATTGTAAATGATCACAAAGCACGTAAAATATAAAAATAACATAAAACCTTGTTACACTTGCAACAATAAAAGGATGTATAATGTACAACATATAGTAATAATGCATTGTGCATAAAATAAAAGTGAAAGGTAGTCATTAAACTTGTTTTAGAAAAAAGCATTCCTAAAAACAATTACTTTCAATAAGTGAGACTCGAGACAGATCCCTTGAACGTTAGAAATTCAACGAGAATACACTTTATATTCGTGAAAAATCCTAAGATATTTTCTACATCGGATAGCATCAAGCGATATACACGCGTGGAAATATGGGCACTTTTGGAGCTTCCCCTTGATACGTGTGTGTATATATTATATATATATATATATATATATATATATATATATATATATATATACACACGCACACACTTTACAATGACATGCGTAACGGAAACGGGAATACTCAAACGAATATAGTCGCAAGGAGTTGCCTGTTGAGACGCGAGTTAATTTCGTTGTGTACATATTTGTACGAAGGATGAGAGTCCATGGGTGGATAACGCTCGAAGTTACACGTGATCGTGTCTGAATATTTCACACAGAAGTACATCATGGGACAAGGATTAAGATTTTCTTCTTGAGACATTGAAAGATATTAAAATCACAATTTATATGTACAAGGAAACAATACTTGCAATACAATAAAGAGTTGTCTTGTTAAATAGTTCTTATAAATAAAAATTATAATTTTTTTATTTAGAATCTTAACAACTGCAAGGTAAATTTGATAGCGAGATATTTTAAAACATTAAAAGTTGTTAATTTACACTGTTGTTAAATTACACTGGAGATTAGACGTTGTAGGTATTGGATTAGATTGTTAATCGGATTACACCACAGAATTTAATTGTATTATATGGCTCATAAGCAATTTTCGAATTAAAACCTCTTTTTCGTTACCAAGTTGACTAAATTTTAAATCTCTCCCTCTACAGCCTTCTTATTGTCGACCGAAGGATACTCGAGTATCAATGACATCTATGCACACGTCGGCACGTCAAGCATTCAGGCAGCGCGAATATTCCGCGAAATGCTAGGAACGTATTTTGCGCACCAGAACCGCCTTTTCTCCCCCTATCTCTAACCCCCTTTTCATTCGCAGCTTTGCCGCTTTCCCCCAGTGAACAATTTCACACGTACCGTTGAGTGTACTAGCCTCTGAACGTTTTATGGCACTTGCTTTATATGTGTCCGTGCGTTTTTATCACTGACCATTTTTATGTTTTCATGCTCGCGCGCGCGAGTTCGAGATCAAAGTTACCCTTCAAGTAAAAAGAAAAAGGAAAACGCAATATAGCGACATGAGGACAATCTCGAATTCGTGGCTTTTACCTTTTCATCTTCTCATTTTTTCCCATCCCTCCACTCTTATTTAAGCAACGTATTAACAGACTGATAAATTTAGGAAGTTAGATAAAAAGATAGTTTAGCTGTTTAAATTGTATTTAATTTTCTGAAAGCTACATATAATATAAAACTACACATAATATAATCTACATATTATATATCAGGTTAAAAATTTAGCTAAAAGCAGAAGTGATGCCACAACTTTTATAAAATTTAAATCAAATATTAATTAATATCTTCCTTGATAGAATAATAAAAAAGAGAAATACAGAGTCGTACTTATTATTCAATCAAAACATCAAACCTTTTAATTGATTAACATGTAAATTTTCGCTATTATTTCAGGAATCACTTATCCCACTTTTCTCTTCATGAACGTATTAATCTTAACAGAGAGAGACTTTTCGTTCATTACGGGGAAGACTCCAAAGAAAGCAGTGGTCTTAAAGAACGGAACAAGAAAACATTCGACGACGAGCAGTCAAGTCTTTGCCATATTGCTGGTGCACGTGCACGACATGGAACTGCGGGTAGAACCGGCGAGTCGAAAGTATAACCATAAATTTCGAACAGTTAATATACCGAAGCTGTACCACGTCCTCGTACGGAATTTCTTTTGTCCTCTTTCATTGCCTGCGGAGACCAATAGTAACAGAAAAGGTCATTACAAAGTACGAATAAAGCGAGTGATTATGATTACGATATACAATATTTTCAATTGTAATTTGAAATGTTATTTATGCAACAATGCGAAAAATTAATCATCGGTATGCGTTTCGACACAAAGGCCTTGGAAAATTCCATTTTTCTATAACAGCTTCTGATGTGTCGTTGAACTTTTGGATACATTTGTGTGACTTACTCCTAGTAGACAATATACATAATTCTGATACACAAGTATTGGTACAACATACTTAATAAATGTGGTACTAAAAAAGTTTCATTTTATTTTTACAAAAATAATTAATGAAATATTTAAAACTATAAGTTTAACTAATATTAACAAAATTAATATATATTTATATATAAATATCATTAATATCAATGAAACTCTAATAATCTGCCCCTATAAATTATAATATCAAAAAATATAAGTCTTATAATTTAAAATAAAATATTAATTTTGTAAATTAAAGATAAATACCTATATTTTAAAACTATGTCCTACTTGAAAAAAAAATAAAAAACTTATATCTTAATTAATAAAACTTATATTATATATAATTATAAAAATAATAAACTTTAATCTCTAATTTCTAAAATTAATAAATTAATTTTACATTACAAAAGAATTCTTCTGAATCGTAATGTATTACAAACAAAAATAAGTTTATTAAATTGCACTATTTTTGTCATAATATCCTAATTTTTTCAATTTTGCCTTTTTACGTCGACTCACATGCTGACTCTTTAACTGGTGGAACTATACATTTTACGAAGAATTTACGAAACGGAATTTCGTAAAATTCCGGTATTCTTATGTCACAAGGGCGCTGAAATTCGCACTCGCTCCTCTTATTTTGCAGCGCTTGAAAATCGCGCTTTACGTTTATTCGCTGGCGAAGCTAGCTGTTCGGTCAACGCGGTTTTCCGCGTCGGTGAGGAAATTTCATTCGAGCTTCGAAATAACACAGTGTCCCCGGATACTAGTCCACTAGAGGTGTCGGTTTGCGGTTTTTGCAACGCAAGTAGCCGCTCGTCTTCTTTGCCTCGTAATCCGCTTGACTTCCTCCCACCACCGATTTTCTGACCGATGCAAGCACTGGGAAATCGCCTGAGACTTGTTACAAGAAATGTTGCGAAGCTCCTAATGTAATCTAGTTAGTGGTTGATAGCTGTCCAATAGCATTCCTGTATCCTTCCCAGAAATCCCAGAATCCCAGACAGTCAAGTTTCTCTTGACAAATATCTTAAAAGTCTCGTAGTATTTTCCATAAAATTAAAGATGAAAAAAGTAGGATAAAATAAAGAAAGATGCTACCCTTTATTGAGATAAGACTTCTGAAATAGTTTTAATAATGTGCTTTAATAAAGGTTTTAATAAAGTTCGTGTAACGTAAGAATTTTACATGATGCCAACGCGAGATGTTATCACGCTATACCTACCCTTTATATAAATCTAGCATATAATCAAGCATAGGGATCGCTAATCCCTCGTTTTCGCAAGCTGCGCTTTGCAGCTTCTCCGGAGGAGGTTGCGGTGATTACAGAGACTGTAATTAATTTAGCGAAGCATAATGAAGCGCGAGGCGTAATAGTAACGCGAGCCGAAAACAGGCGCGTTAAGCCGACGGGATTTAATCATGTGATTATGTAACGTGACGAAAGCATCCTCGTGTTGTATCGTTGAAGTTCGCGAATTGCCGTTTGCGAGACACCCATGGCTGTTACAAACAGAATCCAATTTGGATTCCGTCGATGTAGACTTATTCCCTAGGCCCGAGGACGTCGTTACAGAAACACCTGACGTGACACCGTTAATGACTTCTGAGAGAACTCTTCAACAATCTGTAGCCACAATGATGTGCGCACGTACCTTGACTGTGTAACAAGTCGTCTCGCCACGCTGGAATTTCGAATTCACTGTGAGAATTCGAGAATTTGAAGAAATCATGAAAATACGCGAGAATACGCAACTATATATTTCATGAATTTCTTTATGAACACTTCGTGCATTTATAATCAGTTTCTAAAAGCAATAAACTAATTTGATTAGACAGACGAGGACTTTGAATGAGATACCATCTACAATACTTCATTAACATTATTCGAATTACAGAAGTTCGCTTTGTAACAGTTTGAAAGTTGGAAATTTAACTTCCTAAGAAGTCGGTACTCGTAATAATGCACCGGTAATGATAAGGTTACAATTTAAAGAGAGTATAACCACATCAATGTATTGTATAATTTCTCTCTTGTCAATACGTACGAAGTAAGAAATAAAATGTAATAATGAAACGGAGAAAAAAAGAGAGATGAATAGATTTAAAAACAACATTGTTCTGCCTGAAAAATACAGATAATTTTCAAAGCTTCACATGTAACTCCGTCAATAACCAACATCACAAGAAACTTACACTATTCATGAAATATCGTTTCTCGAGATCACTAATTACTAAAATTTAATAATATTATTATTAACAATTATTATTAAAATTTATTATTAGAATATTTTTTCTTTATTTTCAAACAGCAGCAGAATATTTAAATAACGTCTTTTAATTGATTAGATAACTTCTTTTAAGGATGTTCTAGCTAACAGCACTAATATTGACAATAACCTGAAAATTTAATAGATTGTTTCTATTTATTATCTAAACTCGTATGCAAACCCTGAAACAGATTCTCTAATCGGTTCACGAGTTATTCAACTTTTAATTTTGCACGAGTTCTTATGGAGTAGCCGCATTCTCACTTATATAAACGAAATTATAAAGAAGCATCACCCGAGTAGAACAGACAGTCAAAATAAAGTAAATTTGACGTTATACTGATCACACATCATGTTTTAATCATGATTTAGTATGACATCAAATTGACATTATTTTTGACTTTCTGTTCTACTTGGGCATTAACAATATTCTGAAACTTTTATGAGTCAATTTAACCAAACTATTTATGAATCAATTAAATATTAACGGTGTTTCTAAAAAAAGAATCTGATATCAATTCACTAATTTATTCTCGAATTATTAATGAAAATTTTCGAAAATGTGCTACGATACTTGAATATTATGTTAATCATATTTTTTTATATATCTTATGTATTTTAAGTAAGAGTTGGTGTCTGATATACATTAAATATTATTAATATATGAGACTTTTTCGTTTCTTGCAGTTGGCATCAGGCCTAAAAATTTTTTTGCTGACAATCACAAAATTCGCAAAATATGTACATACCAGAACATTTTTAAATGCTGCTCTATGAAAAAATTAATTGTAAAATCATTCAAAAGATCAAAGCAATAAAATATATACCACCAATAGGATTCAGTCAATTCTCTTTAATACAAGTCAATCTCTTTCTTTCTGGCTAAAAGATACTAAGCAATAAATCAAAGTAACAATGAAAAACAAAGAGGGAGTGCTTGACTTTTTAAATTTTAATTGTAAATTTTAATTTCTTTAAATCAATTTTCTCTTTTTGAATTCTTGCATCTTTAAAAAAAATTCTAATAAATCTTTCTCCTTGAAGAGAACCTCACTATCTATTCTTAAATCTTCGTAGTCTATGAAACCCTTAAAAACTTTATGTAGATCTCTAAATTTTTTCGTTTGTGAATCCTGCTCCAGTGCTTTGAATCTTTTTTGAAGTCTTGAAATCCCGAATTTTCGGGAACTTGGTGGTTTAGTGTGCAAATTATTCTCGCATTCATCTAATTTTATAGGTTACTGCACCTCTAGTTGTCGTATCCGTAAGATCCTTTCCATATTCGAGGAAAGACACTCGATTTTTGAAGACTATTGTCGATCTCCATTGGAAGCGACGTCCCACACGTCCCTCGGGGGATATTAGCCGATAAATTTTCAAGGAACTGCCAGATATGCCACTCGGTAATTTAAAAGCAATCGCACGGCTTCATCTGTCGGAACGTCGCTGGAGCTTCTAACTGCCGCAAAGGCAACGACGAAGGCAGAGGACAGGAAAGGGCGAAAAGAAAAGGGAAAAATCAGCCGCAGGAACGACGCACTTCCATCGCGCTAATGGAGCCACGGCTGTCTTCACACTGAAAAGAACTCTCAATCCTCGCGCGTTGAAAATCTTTACGACGGGGGTATTTCTTTAAAGAGCAAGGGGGAATTCAATACCGTCCGCCCAGGAGTTATATGCTAGTTATTACCTGTTGGGAAGTGTATGTATAGAATTTTTGTGTTGTTTATGTACGTGTGTACGTGTAAGTGCGTTTGTATGTGAATGAATTTAATTATGCAATATATCTAATTCTGATCATATTAGATTTAATCTAAGTACAAATTATAAATCTGTTAAATTTAATCATTTATAATTTCGAAATTATTAATATTCCATTAAAATAACCACTATCTCGTCGAATATGAATGATCTAAAATAGCCACGATAGCGTGAAACATTTACGAAAGGCTACTCACCGATAACCGGTAAAATGTACAATTAGTGAGATCGATTAAATAGTATAATTTAAGCAAATAATAAAAGTGCAAATATTTGAACACAAAATTATCAAATTTAATTTAAATATTAAAATGCATTAAATTTATTATTTTAAAATGCGTAAAAGCATTTCATGTTCTAACCCCGCCGCAGGAACAATGACATCCTGCTGATATATAAGTGGGAGAAGCTCTGGTGAATTTCTTCTCCGGAATAGCGGCATGTGCACTTTTCGTTCCTCTTCCCACCGTCATTACTGATGTTCCCTACTTCGAAAAGCGCGTCTGAATTATCCCTGGGAGATGCCATCCTTTCTTAGACTAACAACACCCAACTTGAATTCTGCTTTCACGTTCGCAATATGAATCAAAACGCTAAATTCAAAGAATCCTTTTGCCAATGAATCATATTATAAAGTATTATAAAAATAACGAGTTTTTATCCCAATCAGATATTATAAAATTTTCATTTAAAAATTGTATAAACTGTTTCAAATTTATTTTTCTTCGTCTTCTGTTATACATATATAATATTATCTTGTCGCTAAAATAGAAAGAAAGAAAGAAAGGAGAATTTTAGGAAAATAGATATAATGTAAGATTATTGCAATCACAAAAACCTATTTTTCTATTCCTTAAGATTCGATCTCTCGTGCTAAGTTAAATTTAATTGAATGCTCCCACGAGAAAGTGAAAACACAGAGAAACCACTCTATACATTTAATGCTCATTTGTCATCACATGACAAATCTAGATTATTTAATTACAATGAAAATTTACAAAATGATATTGTTCCACTTAGGAATAATCATACATATGATGTATTAAATATTATTAGAATGCCAAATTATTATGTGTGTAAGAAATTATATAACAGATTAATAGCTATTAGTGCATTATTATAGCTTGTCATTACAATATCAATATCTTCATAATTATTATATATAACATAATTATTATATTAATTATAAATAGATACATTTATTGTTATCAAAAAAGTTTTTTTTACTTATTTATATTTATATTTATTTATATTTACTTATTTTTTACTTATTTTTACTTATTTTTTTACTTTTTTACTTATAATGTTTTTTTTATAATGTTTCAACATTTTCTCCAACACTTTCTCATTATGCAATTTACCCATGTAATTTCTATGTTTTAATAAAAAAGTTAAATAAATGTTTCAAACTATTGCATGACACACGCGCGTAGTGCGTGTGTGTGTGTGTGTGTGTGTGTGTGTGTGTGTGTGTGTGTGTGTGTGTGTGTGTGTGTGTGTGTGTGTTATACACATATGTATTATTATATATTTTATATATTTTATTATATATTTTGATTATTTGATATATATATATATATATATATTGTATATATCACATCCTATATATACTTATACATTGTTTGTCAGTTTATCGCAAGAGCTTGGAATAATTAATAAAACACGAGGTGCGATAGCGCGAACAAAGCATCGTTATGACAACCACGAGAATTCGTAACTGCGAATGACATTGTGCGCTAGAAAACCGACAAGTATGATAAAAAAAAAAGCGAGAAAAAGAAGATGAAAGGTGTACGAGTAAAACTAAACTACAACGTGCTACATTGAGAAGTTTTAGACAGTAAAATTCGGTTGGGGAACAGCAATAAATCCGTCGAACATCACGTATATTAATTTAGATGAATGAAATAATTTAGATAAATTGAAATACGAATACACCGTTGCATATTAATTACCATTTCGTTATGTTGTTCGTAATAAACATAAATTACAACGTAATTGCATAATTAATTAATTTTCACTATAAAGTAAACTTATTATTGTTATTAACTTATAATAATTAGTATTACAATAACTATCATAAGTATAACTTAAAACTTATAATTGTTTTTCTTTCAATAATCTATGATATTTCTAGCTATGATATCTCTAACCCTAGAGTGTGCAGCTTCCTTATAAAGTTCGAATTAAAAAAACAGTTTTACACATAAATTGTCAAATTAGATTCTTAATTCCTAAGGGATTAAGGACTTAAAGATCAAGAATCCTTTTTTTAAGCCTTATAGAGTTCAAATTAGTGAAGAAATATTTTTCTAGAATTCCTTAAACAGTCATTACTTTAAAAAAAATTCTCAAAACGCTACAAAAAATTACAATTAAGGGTTAATATTGCAACATATATGTATATAGCTATAATTTTTTTCCGATAAATCATTCAGTCGTAAACATGTGTCGAAAAATACTTAAAGAGGATGTATTAGAATAAAATATATATTGAATAAACATGAATAAAAAAGAATAAGGAAAGATTTTGTTATATTCACATCGAATTCTATTGTGAACGTTTACCGAGACGTGCATGCACACGCGCGCGCAAAATTTTCACCAGGGATTCCGTGACTTCCATAAAGATTCGTATCGTCCTGACAAATAACTAAATGGATCTCTCTAGAGTACATAACTTGTATTCGCGGCGAATTTCTTTGTCTTCCTTTTTCGCGCCGTATCTTTTTCACTCAACTCTCTTCTTCCTTTTACTCTCCATTTCTTCGTTTATATAGTACATTCGAAAAGTTCGGGTTCATAACTTTAGCCTTCCGCCGGGTGGTCTCCTTTGCCTCCGCTCCGGAGAGATTTATCTGAATTTCCTGTTGGATTATAATCAAGGAAACGCGGCTGAGTTTTCATTTTTAACAATGCATTATTCATAATTGAAACCACGTCGCCCGACGCTACCACCTTTTCTCGCGATCTCACCGCCTTCGTTATCCGCGCCACCATTTATCAACGGTTGCTGTTTAATAACATCCTCACTAGGTGCTTAATTATGTCATGACAGTGCAATCGATAGAATGTTGACTTTCATAACCTTGTTCACGTTTCGTTGCTTTTGTTGAAGTAGCTTTTTGTCACCAGGATAATTTCGTGACTGCGTTCGAGACTTTAACCGTTTCTAATTGAAATCATAGCTGTCTCATCAATTTATATCTTGCTTATGATAAATGTTATATTGATACGATAAAATCGACAGCAGAATATTGAAGTCTGATTGCAACTCGATTATTCACAATTAATATCATTACGATGATATCAATATATAATCAATGATGATAGGAGGTCAGATTAGTTCCAGAGTCACTTTTCTCAACTAAAAAACAATACTCTTACTATAATAAATAAGCAACTGTTTGACTTTATTTAAGTAATTCATTTTTCGTTCATACACTGAGAAAAAAGTTGATATGACTAAATACGTTTAATTGATAATATTTCTTCAATTCAAATAAATACGTTTTTAAGTTAAACATATTGTATGTTAATTTACTGAAACATTTTTTTTAATTAAAAACAAATGTTTGCTTAACAAGCCTGTGACTGCTGCATATAGCTGAATCAAAAAATATTTCTTTTATTCGACTTTTTTTTATTCAGTATAGTGAGTATTTTCTCCTTTTACATCCACAATAAAATAATTATGATTTCAAGACTATTTGCAATTATATTCGCATCTATTCTAAACTGTCATTGCATCTTTATTTGTATTTTCAAGACGCAAGGTTACAAATTTCAAAAGGGGTTAATGCACCTTATAATTCCACTGAATCAATCGTTTAGTTACACGTAGCACACATGAACGTTGTGCACGTTGATAGCAAATCGCTTACCGTCAAATGATTAAGTCGAATCAAAGTGGGTCGAGCTTGGCGCGACGTTCTCTGGTTAGAGGGGTAGAAGAGACGGAAGATCCAAATTCACCGAACCGACTGACAGCTTACTCATTTTATCCGACTGGAATTACAAAGCCGGCATGTGTAATCAAGAACACTTCACATCATTTCTTCCCTTCAAATTCCTCCTCCCTTTTAAACCAATCCTCTCTATTTCCTATTTCTCATAGAAACATTTCAACGATCGTTGTTATTTGCTTAGGTTCTATTGCGAGGATTTATTTTACACTTGAATCGATTGTTTCTTTCCTGCATTATGTTATTTTTGTGGTGTCTATAAATATTATATTATATTTGTATATGTATCATGTACATGAATGTCAATGTTGTTGACATTCTAGAGCTTTATATTTTCCCAATTGGGAAAAAGATAATTAAAAATTTAAATTGTTATATGTCATAGATACAATTAAAACATCTCACCCGTAAGGAAAAAAATTAATAAATTTTGTTATTACAAAAACTGATAATACGCACACACCTACTTTACTATTTCTCTAAGATAATCGCATTTTATCTATATTTACGTTTTCAAATTTCATTATATCTAATATAACATGTAACATATAAATTGAAAATAATTTCTTTTATACATAAGACACTTCGTAATTATTGTGATTAACAAAATTTTGTTAATAAAGATTTAGGAATTACATTATTAAAGGTTATTATTAAGGATAGAATCGAGTTCAATATGTACTTAAAAATCCGAGTCAAATCCAACAATCAAATTTCATTTTCAGGATTCGAGTAATATTTACGAGAAATAACACATTGTATAATACTTGCGAGAGGTCTTGAATAGTTAGTTTTAGAATTTTGGATTGAGTACATGTAAAAAATAAAAGTACTTATAAGTATTTTCTAAAGGATCAAATTTTTTACAAATAGTATTCGAACTCTGAAAATAAAGTTGTTAATTTAAAGAATGTAATGTGAAATTTTAAATACTTTTATTCTATATTTTCAGTCATATTTTTATCATATTAAATTTCAACGATTGATAAAATATTTTTATTTAATCTAATACTTGTAATTATGAAAAGATAGAAGTATATTAAAATAATTGCTGCTTTATATCCGTTTTGATAGGAAAAAACGTAAAACATTTTCTAATAAAATATTCATGAAAGATCCGATATGATATATTTGACATATATAAAGTTAATGTAACGTTCGAGTTTATGAAAATAATATTTTTATTTTTGAAAATAATACTTTTGCTTTTCAAGATATTTATAGAAAGTTTTGAACCTATTTCGTCCATGTTTGAGTTTCTTTGAAAGTATTGCGTTTATTTTTTGAAGTAATCATAAAGAGTTCGAAACTACATTCAAACCTATTTGTAAACTTAATCCATCGCTAAATATTAAAATGTAAAGAGAAATCTGTTGCAAAATTGAATATTCTTATATTCTTTTCCTTAAATCTCTCTCTCTTTCTCTCTCATTTATCTGGAACTTGATATTTTAAGTTATTATATTATTTAATAAACACTTCAGCTGAATTTCTGAGTTCCATTTTTCGTTATATAAATTTTTAAAGGATAATAATCTAAACACATCGTGTTAATTGTGTACAAAAATTTTCAGGATGCTTCAGATCGAGCGATGCACGTAGCGAAGGTATCACGGGACGGCCGTGAAGAAACTACTAAGTTTGCAAGATCAACTAAAGTACTAAGGTGGTTGCACGAAAGCGAGCGGACCGAGAATACGAAACGTGGTAGTAAAAGCAAAATAAAACGGCCTTATCCGTGCTTGCGTAGCTTTAAATTATATGAGAGCGGTGAGAGAAGAGTGTAAACGTGGATGTGGACGCTCTCGTCGCTCGTTTTCATATTCTCTTGAGTATTTACAACGATTTCCTAGATTGCTGGTTTGAATCTACATCTTTCATGCTCTTAAGGCATATAGTATCTTAAAATTTGAGATATCAAAATGAAGTAGAAATTTTACTTATAAACGACTATAATTTATTGCTTAAGATAAACGATAAAGTTAGATTAGTTAATTATTTACATGTAAATGCTGAAAATTATGTAAAAAAAACGCACAGAAACAGAGTACTATATAAATTTTATTTGTGCAATTATAATATTTAAATTATGTAATCTCTCCAAAAATGTATTGAAAGAAGAGTATTGAATTTAATACATTCTCTTTAATTAGTACATCAAAAAATTTATAAAATCAAAAACTCCTACTTTTGTAAAAGATGTTAGATGTCACCAATAGGTTAGATGTTACCAATAGGTGACAAAGACCTAAACACAGTAAAGACAGTAAACGGTAAAAAAATGTTAAAGAAACATTCTAATTTACGTTTTACTCTTAATAAGAGTTTACTCTTAATCTAATTTTAATCGAGTTAATATAAAACACACAGCAGATAAGAAAATATTCGCTTGAAATTTTTTATAAACGTTCCGCGAAATGTGATAAGAAAGGAGGAAACTAAAGAAATTTGTTAAATCAAATTCGCATTATCGCATTTTACGGAATCGGCTGTTAACGCACTGTCGGCGAAAGAAAATAAGCAATCGCTCGGGCAAATGGAATTGCTTGATTGTCGCAGCTGCGACTTTGTCAGCCGGCGAGAGGCGGTCGGCAAGCAGTTTCTCTGAAAGGAAAGGAGCTTTTCTCGCGGAACAAAGTGCAAAAGCGCTAAATACATTTGGATCTGTGAAAAGGAACATTCTGGAGCTTTCTCGTGCAGCGCCTGGCACCGTGGGACGTGCGACAGGCGCCGGAGAAAAATTGAGGATTAAAATGTTTACTCGAGAAACAACGCGCGGGAACGTATAAAACATCGGGACAAATTTATTACCGCCACTTCCGACCGTTTCGAGTAACGAAGCGCAATCCCATCACACCGGGAATCTCTTTATTTCGTAAGTACGAAACGATATTAAATAATGTGCCAGGAATAGTTTGTTTCAGTCTCATAGAAAATGCATTCGAGGGGAAGGAGGACTGTCTGTAGGATTCTGTAATCCAAATCGATAATCTACAAGACATTTATTTCTATTAAAGTCTTTTAAAATAAGTTTACAGAGAAATGAAGAGAATGTGAGAACAACTCGAAACAAATTTTATCAACATGTAATTGGATCGATATTAAAATACAACATGTAGCAATTTGAAAGTTTATTCTAAAGAAATGATTAAAGAAATTGTAAATATTCGTTTGAAAGAACAATTTTGGAAATATTAATTTCTTTGTCGTTGTATCACAAAAATTTTATACATAATTTCTTTGTATAATAGCTACAACTTTCTGCAGAAAATTTTATCATGTAGCTTTCTTATCACAAATCTTTTGCTGCATAATATATTTGGCTCATTTAAAAGTAGTCATCAACGCGAACGTTTATTTTATTTAGAATCTTTCAGACATCATGCCAATTATGGCACTTTAATCACTCCCAAGCAGCCCTTTATTATCCTCAACTCTAACGAAAATTTCTTGAAGATCACAGCGAATTTCACTTCTTATTACCGCTAATACATAAAGCCGTGAACAAGCCCCCGCTAACTCGCTCGTGCGGCCATTTCCAGTTCTAATTGTGTAACGCGCTTAAGGCCAGATTCACCCGGATGGAGATACCAACGCTAGTAATCCTACCTCAATGGTCAAATCCTGGCGATGTCGCAGGCTCGCTAATCTGTTCCCAAGCTGCGAAACGCGTTCACACCGAATGACAATGACGCCAGCTAGCTAATAATGCAAAAATACATCTACGTCTATACTCTATTTAGCGCGGCGTTTCACCCTTTCAGATGAAAGTTTTTATGTATGTTTTTACGTTGAAAAGAAACTTGACGTTTCCAATTATGCTAAAACACACCCATTATGTCTACTATATTTTTTCTTCGTAATTACAGGATAATATCTCATACACAATAGGAGTAAAAAAAACTTACGTTGCTGTTACGTTAAACTCGAAAGAGTTCCATAAATTGGTCTGCTCACTTACCTGAAAAATAAAATAAAATGTTAACCCAGAAAAGTCACATTGATTTCTTGAATTAAACATGTTTTAAAATATTGTATGATGAAAAACACATATGTCATCCAAAAATTTATTAAATAATTTATAAATTCTAACTCTAAATTATAATATATTGTAGAGAAGAGAACTATACTGTAGAGAGATTATATATAAATATACACATACAAATACTATCATTTATAATTAGTCGAACAACTTCAGAAAAGTTATATCCAGGAAAAATAATATTTATTGAATATACAATATTATTACTAAAAAATAATATTTATTGTTTTTATGTAAAAACTGTTTACTTATAAATTAGACTATGATATAAAAATGTTTTATTAAAAAAATTATTTATTAATTCTTTAATTTAAATCATGTTTATCAACACGCCCTTTGTTTTTATTATTGCTTCACAAACTTTTTACATTCATCAAATTTCATTGTTTCTGCTAATATTTTATTCTACGAACCTCACACATAATTTCTTTCATATATTCTCTTTGTGTGTAAGAAACAAATTTAAAAAATAATCCTAACATCGACACTAAAAAATATTGAAGGTATAATATAATAATTCAATGAACGTTGTGTGTGTAAATAATTTAAATCTATAATATGTACAATTATAATCAACACGCAAAAACAGCGTTATTTATTCTGGCAGTGTTATCTGTGTTAACAACAGTATGGAACATTTACTTAGCTTTTAAAATCAGAGTTAAACATAAAATATTTGTCGTTCGAATAATTATAAGTTGCGTGTGTATTTACTTATTTTATCTGATAAAAACAAGACATTTAATGAGAAACTTCTTTTAGCGAAGTCTCTTGAGATCTTCTTATTAACGTCAATGTTCGCCAGAACTCGCGCGTGAATAGAACATGACCATCCTCGCCGTCTTAAACGTAATTCATACTATGGAAAACAGTCGGCGAACTTGAGCTTGTACTGGAACGGACCTGAGAAGATCCACAAGAAGTTAATCTAGCGTCATCGCTCAATAATGAGCGCACATCCGAACTACTGAATTCGTAAAGTAGAACGCGCCAGGAAGGTTCAAGACTTTCCCCCGGAGAGAAAGGGACAAGAAAAACAAGGGGAGGACTCGGATAAATTGTAGTTATCGTCTCGCACTGGCGCCACTATCAAATATGCAATTAAAAAGTTTCGCAACTAATTTCAATTTAATCGTATGACTCTTGCGCCGACTATCGCGTCCCTTCTTCCCCTTCTTTCTTTCTCCCTTCACATCCGCCTTCTATTTTCCCAATAGCTTGTTTCGCAAGGAAAAATAAGAACCGAATTCGTTTCTCATACATTTTTTTTACTAATTTTCTCAAGTATATATAAAACGCGTAAGTGATTAAATAGATATCATGTGTATTGACTGATATCTTCTCTAAGAACAATTATCTTTAATTGCAAAACGGAAAACAAATCTTAATTCTTTACTCTTATGTCATGTTAAAATTATTCGCATGATAAAGAAAGTGAAGACTCTTTTATTTTACAAAGTTTCAAAGAATGACTGATCGGTATTGTCTTTTTTATCGGTGAATGAGAGTAGGCTTATTTGACGTAGGTTCTTCGACTTACTTAGATTAACCAAGTTAGGCTAGTCTAAGCCGACGAACGAGATTTCCATAGCGATTAAGATTAGGCTCACTCATGCAGAAAATTTCTATGGACAGCGAGTGCCGTGGATAAGCCGTATTAATAACAACAATAACATTAATCATTATCGTAAACCGATGGTACTGCGGACTTTCCTTTCTCTTTTCTAAATAAAAACCAGCGAAAAGGAATACCTTCCTAAAAATTTGGTAAAACGAAGTAGTGATCTTTCTCAAAAATTCCTATCATCTAAGACGTTCACACATTTAGGTGATCCATTTGAAACAAATAAATTAAATTAAATACAAAAGGAGTAAACACGAAGGACATAGTGTCAAACATAATCAAAATTCTCAAAGTTATACAGATATATTGAATTCTAAAATGCATATAAAGAAATATTGTCAAAGAAAATTTTAATTTTCGACTAGCTATTATAGTTATCGATTATACGTATTACAGGTTTAATCAAATTCAACTATAATAATGTTGGCGAAACAAAGGAAAATTTGCAACAAACAAATTAGTGGAACTTTCCAGAGCTCTATGTAAATAATATAAATTTTGGTATTTTCAAAGGACGAAATTTGCCCTTTAGAATATAATTTGCTGTTCTAAATATAGTTAACAAACCGAAACAAACATGACTAATCGAAAGTCGAAGCAAATTACATATGCATGGATTATGCTTGCGTATATTGATGATACATTATGTTTTCATAACACTTGTTTTGAACACGACTTATGGCAACAAACATTATCATGCAAATTTGGCGCGTACAATAATTTTGGTAAATGATATTTTCCGCAATAATTGGTGTGCAAATGCGTGTGTATGTGCATGTGCGTAAATTTAACGCCGACATTTCATGTACAAAAGTAGATTTTGTTGGTTTATTTTTTCTTGAAACTCTAGTGCTACTTAATAAGAAAAGTAATCTTCCCACTCTGAAAATTTTCCGCAGGTGAAATTGATGGACTCTGGTGACCTTGCTCGTAGCCTCTTTCCTTTCAGGAGTGTTACGCTTTCAAACAAGGCCCCACTATTTTAGCCGCACAAAGTACCAGGTGCGGGGACATTTATAGGAAGTATCCTTTCGCGTGGCGCGCGCTCTGAGAAGGGTTGTAAGGCGCAACGGTAAGGATAGGGGAAGAGAAAGAGTAGTACGAGGAAAAAGGACGCTGCGCCCCACGTTGACACTCTTTAAAAACTTTCAGCCCCCAACTTTGTTGAAAAGCTTCCCGCCTTTCTTCCGACCTCTGTCCGCTCTTCGTCCTTTCTTCCTTGCTAGACGACAATCAACCTCTCACCCTTCCCGCCTTATTCCTCGGCATCCCTTATTCCGGCGCACCGAGTGCATGCAGTCAGAATGGGTTCGCAACAATGCAGCGTTTTAAATTAGAGCGTCAGGAAGAAGAAAGAAAAGATGGTATACTGAAGAGAGAGAGATGGAAGGGCAAGAACGAAAAGATATATCCAAAAAAAAACCGAGGAGCAGAGATGGTGAACAAAATTGCAGATTTTCACAAGCCACAGAAAACAAGCGATTGAGAATTCCGGGAGAGAGGATAAAAACGATTAAATTCATAAGCAAGCGCGATGCGGCTTTAAGAGAAATTCTGGTTTGGCCATTCCGTCCTTATTCGTGTCTCCTATCATAGGGTACAATACATAAATGCTCCATTCATAAATTCAAAGAGATTTCTTTCAAATTGGTTATGAATAACCAATTTTATTTGTTTATTTAACAAACTACCTTGGAAATCACTTATTTTGAGTCACATAAACAGTTATTCCTTCAATTTACTGATTGTATTGTTACACCCTGTATGTATACGTAACTTCAAAAAATTTTGAGAATAAAATAGCCAAAAAGGTCGATTTTCATAAAATTTCCCAATTATTTTTATTTTATCAGAACATATTTTTGAAAACATTAATACTTTCTGCTAAATAATACTTTCACATTATTTATTGATTATTTATTCAACATTTTTCTTATTTTTTATATATATGTTTTTTATTCCTCAATTATGTTTGTCCTACATATATACCTACGTCCTACATATATGAAGATGTATATTTCATTCATATTATATTTCATTCATTTTAAATATTTCTGTAAACATTCAGACAGCATGTTAGTACATATAAAAAAAAAGAAAGCAAGCGTTCTTTAGAATCCCTCCAAAAGCCTATTCACAGGAAGTGGCAGCACGGACGCAAAGGCCTGCCCTTTCCAGACCATTTTGTCACCGGATGTTATAGGGTCTCGTGAGTGAAATAACTTTCCATGCATATGTTAGCAGCCGTGTTACGTGCAAAAAGAAGATCAGAAAGGTAAGTAAAAAGAAAGAAAGAGAGAACGAGAGAGAACTATTTCGCCGAAAGTATAACATGATCGCCTGTGTACTACAACGAATCAGACGTGACTGGACCACATAACAGAGAAGAAATCTTCTCTACTGTTATTTGTCGTTCTAATCTTCAAAAAATATTCGTAGAACAAGATTTTTAACAAAAGTAATCAAACAAAGGTAATCAACGTTCTTCGACATTTCTGGAAAACTTTTTATTTCAAATTAATTCACCTAGTAGTTTGTGAATTCAAACTAATATTGATCACCTTTGTTATAATTCTTACTGACGAGGAAAAGATTTTTTTAATTTGGACAAGATTTTTAAATTATAATTTTTACATATTAACATTTTTCTTACGTTTCACATTTTAATAATAAATATCATATTTAATCTAGTTTATCTCTATTAACTTAACTCTCTTGATAAATGTGCATTACGTCAATATATACTTTTGCCTTGAATGATTATTGTTTATACAATATGTTTATACATTAAGTTTTCGAATCCTTAAATCTCAACTAGTTCATCGTTCGACAGCACAAAAAATGCTGTTCCAGCAAAGACGCGATAAGGAACTTCCTTTGATGCGTATGCATCCTATTGTCGGAAGGGAAAGAGGAGCACACTCTCCTTCTCCTAACTTTTCCAATATTCTCAAGTCTTTCTACTCTTTGCAAAATTACCTTTACCTCTACACCGATGCGTATGAGAGGTGTAAGCATGCTAGTAATGATTTCACCGTTGCTGCTGTTCCTTCATCGGCAATTCCGCGCCTATATAACAGTTACCAACGACTTACACGATACAAAATTGCAAAAAAGAGAAAGAATATATAAAGCATACTTTTCTACCACTAAGAAAGATAGCTGATGCCCGTGCACTTGTTTTTAGACACACAATGCACGCTACTTTCATGGAGTTTCAGCGATCAAAAAATTAAACAAGTTTCACCAACGGAGTGTGTTTTGCGTTACATTATTTGTTTAATTTTAGAAAATATTTGTAATCATTATACCTCCTATTTTGCATAAAACACCAATATATAGAATTTTAAATTATGTATTACATCAATACTGTTCAATAACAGGGTTAATGACTCAAATTAATAATTCTATAATAATGTGAAAGGAAGAGAGAAAGAGAGAGAGAGAAAGAGAGAGAGAGAGAGAGAGAGAAAGAGTAACTCTTTGTACTTTATTGTTTTGCTAATTATAATAATGTTAGTTCTATAAGAAAAAAGAATGATAATAACGGAACATTCATCTCACTCTTCCTGGTCCGTCGAGAATTGTTTACTTGACTTTTTTATCAGTTTTAACCAACAGTGTAGCTTGAAGAATCCATTCATCATAATTACGTTCCAATTCAACTAAGGGATTGTCGTTACCCTCACTGGAGGATGTCGAACTTAGAAGAAAAAATTAAGGCTATCGCAGGGGAAAAAAAAGAGAAGACTTTAAGACAGAGTGGAGAAAGAAGGAGACAGAAATGACGAAAGAGCCAGCTCTTCTTGCAAGAGAGACTACCTAGATTGTAAAAAGGATTTGTCATCGGGATATGACGTTCGCGAAAAAGCATTCCATCCACAAATTTCTTTTCTCAACTCACGTAAACGCTTCCAAACCGCGCTATTAACTCAAGCATTTCGATTCAAAATCGCAGTAACTGCTTGCACATATAGAAATACGAGATGGATAAATTTAGCTTATTCGTCATAAATACGAGATATATAAATTCGTTATATTCGCTATGAATACGCGAAAGTTCGGACATAAGCGGGAATAAAATTCATCATGCGAAGTGTGACACGAGAATCTCTCACCGCATTAGAATTTCGATGAATAACAAATTCACCGAAAAAGACACCTCTTTTATTTTCTCCGTTCAAAATATTACAAGTTCTCGGTATACTCTCTTTGCGAAAAGCTACCTTTCTCTTTCTTCAGTTGCTTGGCGCGAAACAAACAACAAAACCTCCGAAACTTTCCAGTTTCTCCTCTGGGAGACAATTAACAGTTCAAAAATATCTCCTGGGTAATATTAACCCCTTCAAACCACCCGTCCTTCTTATCCCTTAACTTTTTGTCCCTTAACTTTTCTCCGTGAATGTTTCGTCCCATGAGATTTTCCGCTCGTACAGCCGCGCCAAGCGATTTGTACTTTTTAGTGCATATTACTCTCCTCATCGTCTTTTTCGTATCTCAGTTCTTGCTACTCTAAAAAGTGAGTTAAAATATATTGTGTGTGTGTGTGTGTCCTGTGTGTGAGTCCTGCTAATTTTCTGGAACCACAAATACCTTTGAAGAAGCTACACAATCTTTTTGCGTGGATCTTTACGTTGCTTCATTTCAGTCCTACGGAATTAAAAGCTATTGTTTTTTGTTCTTCCGACATTTCTTGCTTCTCGCCTGGATACAAAGAATGTCGGGGAAAGAAGTTGGAAAAGTCCATCAAGCGGTTTCTATTTAGAGGTTTATCGCTCAAATGCTTGTATTTGTATGTGGCTTTAAAAAAACTGCAACTTATCCAAATCAATTAGTCTCCCTCCCGGCTATTTCTGGGAAAAATAACAGTGGTAATACAAAATACAAATGACTATAAATAAATTACATATACATACATATATATATATATATATATATATATATATATATAATATTATTTATAATAAATTTTTTTTCTTTTATAATAAATAATCTCACTTTAAACAGAGATAGAGGTAAACCTTTCGAAACTCTTCATCATAATGATTAATGTAATAATGCTGATAAATAAATGTTTTGGAATTTAATTATATAAATACGAACTTCGAGAGTAATTTTTTAATGAAATTCGTTTTTCTAACTAACTAAGATATATTTTAAGTATATTGAAATAAAAATATATTGAAATATAAATATATAATAAACTGTTAATAAACTGAAAAAGAGTATTAAGTTATAACATTCAACCGAAAATTATATAACATATTTCAAACTGTGACATTATATGAAACATGACGTTGAAGCATTACATATGTATATGGCTAGATAATACAATAACAAAAGAAAAAGTTATTCGTTGCTGTCTAATATGGATTTCATTTAGTGAAGCAATTTCGTTAGAAAAAAATTGTTAACAAGCTGTCAGATACAATATTAAAAACTTGACATTAAAATTTTTACTTTTAATTAAATTCGCAACTACAACTTTCAATTAAGTAATTACGCCAACGGAATTCATATCACTTCAATGAAGCAATTTAATGCTCAATTTCCATATACATGCTATAAAAGTATATCATGATAAAACCATAGGTAATTGTGACAGCATTGGTGATAGATGAAAATTAAAATGAGAAAAGAAACTTTCTGTAGACAATTTTTATTTTCAGTTTTTTTTTATTAAAACATCTATTTTTCAAACTTCTTCTAACTATTTGCGAGAAAATTATCTCCTCTCCTTCTTTACTTTTCTAACGCCAATCTCAAGAAATGACGGATGACAGCTGATGTATGAAAGATGGAGATTACGAACGGAAGATAGGATACGGAAAGATCTCTCTTTTTGCATCGAGAAATTTTCGGGAGTGTTACTTCGTGAAATACTAAAATAAATTTCCTCTCTCTTTTGCATTGGCCCATTTCGAATAAATATTGAAATTCTTGCTGTAAACTTGAAATCCTGAATAACATTGTTGGATTTTTAACAATTTAAAACATTTAAATTCTTTAGAGATTTCCAAATATAGAATTTATAATTTTTAGAATACAAGCATTCATGCAAAATTTTTAAATTCAGTATAGTATTTTTAGATTGTAACACAATCATATATATATATATATATAATAATTCTAAAGTTCATCTTGGAACTAATCTTTCTTGTCGAAATTGACTGAGTAATTCCTCACGTATTTTTTCCAATAAAAATCTAACAAGTGTCGGAGTTTTCACAACGGCGGAAATGAAAATCGACAGCACAAGGCGTGGCTCGATCGAGCGTAATGTGTTCGGAGAATCGAATAATAATTGTTTAATCACCCGTATCCTTACAAACTTTACTAATAGCTGTAAGTATGAAATTCTGTAAACTTTACCTCAAACTTACTATTGAGAAGGTCAATATATAATAACGAGTTTGATTCGCTTTATAACGCTTTGTGTGTAGCTTGTCAATGATCAAAATTTCAAAAAATAAATGAACTCTCAGACATATTTCTAAACATACAAAGAAATCGAATATTTTTTTACAATATAGAAGAATAATTTAAAACAAATAATTTAAAAACGTATATACAATATATAAAATATATGTACATATATCAATACCACATTAGAAAAAAATACTATGCCAATGTTTTTCAAAACTGAGCTATTCAAATTATTACAAGTTTGATGTTAGTAATGTCGTATAATTAGTATAATAATAAAACGCGATTTGATTTTATTGCACGATTACTGTCATTTATCTACGTTTTTCTTCCAATATTTTACAGTTACTTTCGTAAGAAATTTGTCTTCAATATTTTTAAAAATTAGTAGATTAGTCTACTTATTTTCTTAATCTCTCTCATAATCAAAAGTAATCCAAAAATTATTAGTTACTAACATGTCTATTATATTTTACCTCAAATAATTTTATTTTTTATTAAAAAATTAAAAAACAAAAACTTAATAAAAAAAGTAAAAAGTACCGATCGTCCCAATTTAGATTTCTCTTCTTTTAGCCTAATCTAAATCTCTACCTTAATAAGAATTGTTTATTATTACGCAACCTTGAATCCAACTTGAAATTATTGTCGCGTGAACGAAAGCTCTCCTTGCTTCGACTTTCTCGTCGGCTTCCTGCGAGGATGCAATCGACCGTGCAAGAGAAGAGAAGAAACGCTGGCGAAATAAGGACGGGGAAACGAAACTTCGCCGATAGTAATTCGTGACTCGACTTAGTGCAAAGTTCGCGAGGGTCCCAATTAACCGTGCATGGCCGCCCGGGGCCTTGCCTTCGTTCACCAACGATCCGTTCTTCCACTCGACGGAATAACGAAAATTTTCCCGAACACCGTCGGACGCGTGTGAGAGCGTTTAGTATACCTTAAAGGAAGAGAAATATTACTGGGACGAATGAGAGTATTAAAGCTCAGCGTAGTGCACCAGTTTCAGTTCGACTCTTAAGAGGTCACTTCCGTCCTTGCAGCAGAAAAAAACAAAGAGATCTTTTTACATTTCTTTCGTTTAAATATTTAAAACTGTAAGAAAATACCAGAAAATAGAAGAGAGTGCAAGAAGTAAAAAATACCGATTCCCCAAGCCGTTTTCGTTGTCATACGAAAATGTAAGCTCGCAAATATGTTAATCCCAAAATTATTTAAAATCCTGTATAATATTGTAAGCGTCAAAAGTTTATGTATTGCATACTTATAGATATTAATATAAGTATATGTACAATATATGTATTGATACGTACAATATATGAATGTATGTACACTCACGCGCATGAGGTGCAACATCACCTATCGTAGTATGCAAAACCAAATTAAAATTTTAGCGTAGTTAGTGAAGTGTTTAACAATTGAGTTAACGAAGGATTGTCTAACGTTGTGCAATCGAGTAGGCAAAGACCTTGTTGTGTTTAACAAGAAAAGTCCGCAAAGGAACTATTAAAAAACACTTTCATCCGCAATATTTGTATTTAAAATAAATATATACACACCTACACGATATTTAAAAACAATCATAAAATTCTTTTAAAAGTAATGCTTTTCTAATAATAATTTCTACGCTGGAAATATTCCAGCATACGGCCATTTTGTTGAATGGCAAGTCTATGCCGCGACATAAATAATTGGGGAAGGACATTATCGCGCGGAGCAACGCAAAGGGAGAATGTCGGACAGGGGTGCGGATTTATCATGCGGCTCTTCTTGTAAGCTTCCGCGCGGACCGAGGTCGCTACCATATTTTACCGAGAAGCCGGAATCTTTTGTCTTCATAATATTTATCCCACCGCGAATGCCGAGAGTAATGGAGCGTGGATCTCCGGAGAAACAAACGAGATCGGAACCAAAACCATCCTCTATTGGAAATAAGCTTTGAGCATATAAACGACATCGCGAGGGTGAGTATCGGGACAGATTCAAACGAAAGATTCAACGGGAGAATTGTCCAATCTACACAATAAACACAGATACATGCTAACCGAAACAAATGGAAAAAAAATTGAAAGGCGTCATGGAACAGCTGGATAAACGTAGGAATATTATTTTTTGATCAGAAAGGGAAGGAAAGAGAGAGCAAATTTATTTTATTGTTTGACATGAGAAAAGTATTATACATACACGCGAGGTCACTAATGGCTTAACGCGTGAATTGATGTACATTGTATTCTCATTCGTGCCGATAAACATTTAAATTTATCAAAATATTAATCTAGGTATGAACATATACATATATGTATGCGTTAAAATTGATGCAATTTTATGCATAAGACATTTATTATATCGCACATACATCGTTTGAATCTTTATAGAATGTTGTTATATTTGAATTAAATCATTGTATTGTCACATATATATATATATATATATATATATATAGTAATGTACATAATATCGCGTATTACCGTAATATAATATAATAGAGATAATTTCTAGACAATTTTGTGCAAATAACATAATAATTGACGAATATCTATAGAATTTTATTCGATAATAATTCGAAATAATTTTAGAAAACTGCTAATTTTCGAAAAATTTTCCATTTAATAGGAACGACATCAAAGGTCGCCAGGGAATCGTCGTATCTTTAATCGCGAATCTTTTCCTCCTGGTTCCAATCGACACCTTGTCCGTCCCTCCCACCGACGCTGCGAATTCTGCTATTTCAATTCCCTTCATCTTGCTTTTATTCTGCTTCCACTAAATCACGAATGGTTTGATATCCACCGCCAACCGATAACCACTCAAGATACCAGATGGTTGCCCCTTTCTACCACTTTTTAGCAATTCCCCAATCTTCTTTCCCTACTTATCTTTTTCCTGCTTTAAAATGCGCCCATGTACTAGTATTTGAGCATCTCCTTTTCCAATAACTTTTATTAATTCTTTACCTTTTTGTAACTAAGCTTATATATTGAGATAATATTATGTTTATTCCAGTGAACAAGAAAGGAACAAGAAAGATTCTTTGTTACAAAATAAATTTGATTTTATATTATACTTTGATTTGATCACAGACTGGAAGTTTAAAGAAGTAATGAGAAATACTGTAAATTATAATAATTTAGTAATTTTTGTTTAATTGAATTGAAAACAAATATTAATCACGTTATAAATAATTAAAATTCTTCATATTCATATATTATTTTGTTTTTCATAAAAAAAGATAGTTTTCCTAAAATACAGTTATCATTATTTATATAAATTTTTAACGAGATATTTAATACTTTCGATTATTTGTAATTAATTTTACGATTTTGCGTTCATGCCGCTAGTAATTGTTACCTTCGACGTGCACACTTGTTTTATATTTCAAAAAGTATTAGACAAAAAGAAATAACAGTCTCTTTATTGATTAATTCTTTTTAAAAATAAATTATTATTAGACACAACATCCAGATTAACAACAATGTTCTAAGTGTCGATAAAAGACTGTAAAACACGAGACCATTCACCAAAGATATTGATGGATGGTTCTTATTCAACTCTTTTTATTATATTATACACCTATTATACACCTATTATATACAATAATTAATCTTCTTAATCAATGACAAATACATAGAACATATAAATAATCAATAACAAAAAATATATTGTTCAAAAAGAAGAGTAATATTTGACAACACACTGACTATATAATTTCCTTATTTATATCCACAACGTTTCGACCATTATATATTTTTTTTCGTCATTAATTTATACACTTGATTATAACGTTTTAATAATTTGATGATCTCACGATTTAAGAAGTGACTAATCTACGTAATACGTGGGCGGATTGAAAAGTTTTCGGTCTCACACAAAAATGGCGTGATAAATATTCTTCTTTTATATATTTATGAATTGTGTATTTATGAACAAATTTACTCCTTCATGATTGAAAGTCACTGAGTCGATACATCCATGGGTGTGTGTTTGACAACCTGTTAAAGTTGTTGCCTCGAGTGAATTTGACACTTCGACCATTGTCGTTGCCAAATTGCTCAAATTGAATTGTTTCGAACTTATTAGCCATCGTACTTGGCCAGACTTGGCACCGTTGACCACTTTCTATTCCTCAACTTAAAAAAATAGTTCGGTGGTAAGAAATTCGCATCGAATTCCGGAATCTACCGCGGTAAACGAATATTTTGAGGAGACGAAACAAATATTTCACACCTTGGAACATCATTTTAAAAAATATGTTGAAATCAAGAGGAACTGTATTGAAAAATAAAGTCATTTTGAAAAGAAAGAAAAGTTGTCTTCTATTGCAGGCCGAAAACTTTTCAATCCATCCACGTTATAAAGATAACATTGAAAAAAAAGGAACGTATTCCTTTACATTATCTATGTCATGTACATAGCATTCATATCAGCCTGTTTAGTACTATTATTCACATCGTAACTATCCATTTCCCAGATAGTACTATCTATAAAAGATAAAAGAAGAAAGTACGGGGGACCCTGGCGAAACTCATGATCGATGGTAGCTCCCGTCTATTTCTTTCCGCGCATCATATACTCTAACCGTCGCCCACCCTTTTTCTCTCCGACAACGTCACCTTTTTCTCTAACCGTACGCTACACAGCGCACCTTCTTCCCTTTCCCTGCCCTTCGCCGTTGCGCATAGCGTCAGACTGACAGCGTCGCGTACGCTTGGAAGTAACAGTCGCGTTGTCGTTTGTCACGCGACGTCACGACGCGCCAACGCAGCGTATCAGGGAACGCGTCGCGACGCGAGGCGACGCGCCGTGCGGCGCGATGCCGCGCTCGGTTGATACGACGTACAGCAACGATAAATTCGCGGATTTCAGCACCCGCGAGATTTCATGCGTGTCCGAGCTGTCGGAAGTCTTCTACATGACGAGTGGGCCACGGTCACGTTAGAGACACATCGGATCGGAGTGAATCCCACTGTTCTAACTTCCCGAAATGTCCGCTCATTTTGGTGGCAATCAAATATTATCATATAAGTCTAATGAATTAGAAAATCCGATGTGACGATAAATTGTAAAGATTGTGAACTTATCATTAGCCAACAAAAATCAAATATAATTATCAAATATAGTATTCAGCAAAAGTTTTTCATACAAAAATATGTATAAATATACACATATATATATATATATATATATATATATATATATATGTATAAAATGTATATAACATATTTATAAAATAAAATTTGTCCATATAAGTTTTCTTTCTCTTGTAAATCTCTATTCGTATATACAGGAAAAATAATAAAAAGAATTTAAAAATAATTAAGAAGATCATTTTTACATTTAAAAAAAAATGTTAAATTTGAGGAAAAATTGCCATATAATCACATATAAATATAATGATTTTATTAAAGTGTGGTTATATATAGAATATTGTGTAAAATATAATTCTAATTTTAATTTCTGTAAAAAACAATACAAGTTATTTCTCTAATTATTTCTCAATATTAATTTTCTTCAATCAATCTTTCTTGTCACAAAACTTCGAATAATGTAACGCTGATATTATTAGACATGCAACATCAGAAAATTTTTAATTATTTAAGATTTGCTTTTATTTTCCCATATATCTAACAGAAATTATACAAGAAAGAGAAAACATACACAGGCATGTTTACACATAATTACATATTTTTATATAAAAAATTTTTACCACGTAATTATACATATATTTATCATATGTTACAATTACTTAACAATTATAATTTCAATTTCCACGCTTCGCCTTCAGCTGACAAGTTTGCTAACAAGCGGTTCATTCGCAGCAAGAGTCTCAGGATTCCGTTTCATTTTCAATTTCGAAGACGCATTATGCGCAACCCAAAAAGTAAATTTCACCGACTCGCAGGAAGGTGCATCGGCGCCGTTTCATTAGATATCATTATAATTGCACGAGGGAGTAATTATTGTTGTCCGCCGCGCGGCAGAAAACGGGTTGGAACAAATGAAAAAAGGCCGTAATAAAAATTAATGTCCCAACGGCGTGCAGTCGGCGAAGGGGAGGAGTCAAAAACGGTAAAGGGGCTGAAACAAGGCTGAAAGAAAGAGAGAAAGAGAGAATGCTTGGAATGCCATTTTCACGGCACACACTCGATTCGGCCTCTGGACTGTATAATGAAAAAAATTTCGGCGTGCATTCGCATGTGCGCGCGAATTGAACAAAACGATATGTATACAGTGACTTAAAAGTTTGCGTGTCAAGCATCTGCGCATTGAAAAATGGATTAAAACCGATTTCATAGATCACTCTACTTTTCATCCAGAACCTCCTCACAAAAACTCGAATAAATTGCCAAGGAAATTTTCGATAAATAAAATAATTGATAAACACATTAAAATAATTTTTAAAGAAATAATTTCCACGAATTTTTTTGTTTAATCAGTTGTCAAGTGACGTCATTAATTTGAAAAAGAAGAACATCATCGCTTTGTATTTTTATACTTGCATATATGTATATTATACGATGGAGGTATTTTTGATGATGATGATTGTATTTTTCTCAGAAAAATTTAGTTTATAAAAAGAGTTTATAAAAAAATAACTAAAAATTTTAATACATATTTCAAAATTGTAAAGTACAAAGACGTGAGTTTCTCGTGATATTGCATTTTATCAGCACATTATACGAAGTTATCTAACTTGTATTCAAAATTCACAGGACTATTGTTTGGAGTCACAATATGTATCTAAAAGTTAGTTATTAAATGTAAATGTTAGTTATTAAAAGCGTGTTCGCGAAGCACTATTAATAATTAGAAAACGCCGTTTATTTGCCAGTAAAACCTTTCATGTTTCATAGATGTCTGTAGTTTATAATTCTTTATCTTCATTTGAACTCACCCACACATCATACAAAAAATAAATTTCCATCACGATTTTACAGATATATATATATATATATACGATGTATCATGATATAAGAATGCAAAAAGTAACGACATAATAGGTACATTCTTCAACTGAAATTATTATTATTATCAAACAATTGCAAAAGTAACTTTCTCGCTTTATACCATTTTACTGAAATAATATTATCAGATCAATAATGTTATTAAATTTGTATGTACATATAATATATTAAATCTTTACATATAATATATTAAATCCATTTAACACAATATAATAATTAGATAATCAATAGACTGTGAATTGCAACTAATGCCAAATTTAAATATGCATTTTATACACTGCAATTGTTCGGCATCAACGACGAATAATAAACAAAATTTTATTATGAGATTATTAATACTCATTATATTAGAATAATGTACATGGTAAAAGGTTAATTAATAATCGTACAATACAAATAAAATCAAATGCAATATTCCGAATTATTAAACGTTTATAAAGGTATGCCGTTTGTTTCAAAATTAAAAAAAACTAATTGGCTTTTTAAATATCCTCCGAAAAGTTTTAAATTCACAGATAGTTATAAAAAGAGATCTAATTTATAGTAATAAAACCACAATTTGAAAATCCAGAGATGCTGATTTTATGATAATCACCATTAAGCAAAAAATGAATAATTTTTTTGAATATTTTAAAAAATTCTCTTAAAAACTTAGAATAATAGAGAATAATAGAGAGAGAGAGAGAGAGAGAGAGGGGGGGGAGAGAAAGAGAAAGAAGAAAAATATGCGAAAAAAATAATTTAAAGTCTCCTTAGAGAATAACAATTATTACATTCTCTTTAGAGATCTAAAAAAAGATTATGATTTTTATGTAATAGAAAACATCGCAAAATTAGCTTTCCGATTCCTCAAAAATATTGATATTACTACTATAAGAACTCTTTTTAAAGCCAATAAAAAAATCTAGAATTTTTTGAAGGCTTCTAGAACTTTATTAATTCTTTATTTTTGTTTTTAATTTTAGAAGAATAAAGTTCCCATAAATTGGAATTAATCATAATATATAAATTATAACATAACTATTATCGAATTAAAATAATTCATGCATGTAAAAATAATATGGCGTTGGCGAATAAGTTGTAGATCTTCTAGATTATTCAGCGAGGAAGAAGATAAAAAAATATTCAAGTAGATAAGCAAAATTTTTGCATACAAACGCGAAAAATGCAAAAGAAAACCACGTGAGAAAACTTTAGAGCTTTTCTCGCTCGTTGGCAATGTTCGCGAATGCGGATAACGAGTCAGTTCTTCCCGACTTCGTTTTGAGTGCGTTGCTCATTAAGCGGAAACGATTACTGGTTCACGATCGCTGATTCCACATGAGAGTGCGAGTGGCTCTCAGTTAAAACCCGGACTGAGAGCCGACCACTTACAATAATTACCCGTGCAACTGATTGGTGCGAGCCATCCGTCAATTAGCGCTGTGTAATTTTGACCGCACGTTGAGTTTAATCAACTTCATGCATTAGCCAGTCGACCGGCTTTTGAAATACATGTTGCACTATGGCAAAATTTTCATCCCCGCAACCCAATCTAGTCGCCAATCCCTTTTTTATTATAACACAAGCTAATTACGAAGATTTCCATTTTTCACTTCGCTGCAAATTTCATGTCACGTATCGCGAAACACTTCAATGATGAATCACACTTTATCATAGAGAAAACAATTTGAAAATTTAATACATAAATATGAATATAAAAGAGAAGGTAGAAATAAAAATTGGAAATAATTAGGACGCTTATATTCAAAGTTATAAATAGCTTCCTAATCTAAAATTTCTTGTTCGATATTGTTAAGTATTCGATTCTTTAAGTAGAATAAAAGTAAAGCTCATATTTGTTACTTAAACATTAATAAAGTATGTATTTATAAATTATTTGGAAGAAACGAACGTTAAAATATTTCTAAAAATTAAAGATATTAATTAATATTTGTAATGTATTACGCGTTTTCGATAGGATCTCATGTTTAAAGATTCAAAAAACATCATTAAAATATTATTCAAATATCATTATTAAAATATTACTATTAAAAAATATAGATATGTATTGTATATTATAATATTCATTTTAAAACAAGGTTTGCTTCATATAAAGTTATTTATTATATATGATAGTTACATGTATGTATGTATATTATGTTTGTTCTTCCAGAATATATACAAGTATTATATTGATTATTAACAAAATGTTTCGCAATAGAAAAATTTATAACAATTATTTTACTTGTTATTATCTAAACATTTACACATATGTTTTCAATTTTTCCTACTTAATATTAAATGTTATTTGTAGATTATTGTTCACTTATTATAAATATATTATAAATACTCATATATAAATCTCATTCTAACTTATATCATATCTTTGTTTATAATATAAACTCTTACCATATTTTATTAATTTTTATAATGTAAGGCTGACACCCGAGATGATTTCTACATCCCAATAAGTTTCAATAGGTCAGTATTATGACCTATTACAAGTCCTAAATTCTTTCCATTATGCAGGCTGAGTCTCGGAATACCTTTGAATAAAAGGTAGGTATGGATTTTCGGTCGATAAAGAAAAATGACTGTGACGTGAGCTCCATTTCTTCGACGGTGTAAAAATTACCCAGGTACCCAGAGCCGGTTAAACTATCAACCGGACAAACCGTTTATCCGAGTTTAAATGCCTTTCGGAGTAAGCGATAAAATAAACCTACGTGTATATTTTCCATCAGTTGGCGACTGAGATTAATGTCGCGCTTAATAGAATTTTAAGAATTATTAACAATATATTATATGGCTAGTGTCGCGAGGAATGGCCATTAAAAATTTTACAACTTTGACGAGCGGAATTTTCCGCCGGGGACGTTAAACACGTGCGCGCACTCCCTTGCGCTGGCATTGTGTATGCGAAAGGTGGATTTGAAAGTTTTCCATTAATAAAAAATTCGTGCTTCCGGAACTTCAAAAGCTTTTTAATTCTCTCGAGTGTCTCGCCTCGATCCACCCCCGCCATCCACCGGTCCGGGTGGCTAAAGTGCTCGGTATTTTGCGAGTGAAAAGGAAAAATGCATAGAATGTACAATGTAAAGATAACGACGAAAGTTGCGGCAAGATCGTGGCAGTGCCAATCTTGCGGTAATGTCTTGATTCACGCTTAAGTGATAATGCAAGATATTTCTTGGAGATAAATTTCCTACGTTTTCTCTGTTATCACATGTGAGCTGACGTAAAACAAATAAAGTATGTTTAATTTTCTTGATTTTAATTATAATTTTTTTTGAAAGCCAAATTCAATTTTAATGCAAAGCAACGTAAAAGAAGATATAAGCTATTGATGTGTCGATATCTTCTAACATTGACAACCCGATTGAATCTAATTTGAGTCTAATGTGACTATATCTTTCGGAAAATTCGGAAGTTGACACCAGTATACTGCACAGAAAAGCAATCAGTCAAGTTAACTAGATAGACTATAACTTTAAACAAGATATATCGGTCGTGGCTCGTCGACAACGAAGAAACAGGCTGCCACGAAACGGCAGAAAGGGAGATGAAGGCAGAAAGAGAGAAGAGTGAAAAAGTGTAGGAAAAGTTCGCGCCATTCCAGTCCCATTTCCTTTCCATTTGTATTTATGGCCTCGTTATTCGCAACTCAGACTTTCGAGCCAAACCATGTTGAAAATTGGCAGAAAGAACGATTATCGGATGCATATGTGCCACGATCGTTAGATATTTTTGTCGATCTCATTTCTCGTTTTTTCGCATTTTTAGAATTTTGATGAAAAATTGATAAAAAAGTTGTGACGCAAATCCCTCGAGCGCTACAAAACGTTTAATCGCTGATACAGTGAGAGAATACAAATAAAACATTAACTAAAGACAATCTTTATCTTTATATCTTTTATAGATATATTTCTATAAAGAGACTTAGACTCACAATCAGTTTTTCATTCTGTAGTTAACTGCTGACCACAGGTTAAATGACTCCCTATATTTTCTATATTATTATCTAAGAGGAGACAGAGATTAACCTCCAGTTAGCAGTTAATTGCAGAATGGACCTTAATAAACTGGACCTTAATAATTTTTCCAATTACTTGTGACCAAAAATTTTTCAGCTTAAAAGATCTTCTCGATGCGGAAAATCCGAGACTTTTAAACGTACTAATGTCACAGTGACTTTAATTATGCTGCGCCGACATTAAATGTTAATGCTAATTCCAATCCAATCGTGGTGGAATTTAATCGCATAACTTTGATCGATACAGCAACGTGCTGTTTTGCAGAACAATTTCCCAACTAAGTGATTACAGAGAAGTTAGGACCCTGGCTATTCAATTATACAGATTACTTATATGTAGAAATAGCTTCGCTACTCGTCGCGATGCAGTCTTCAAAGTGACGCTGATCAGGCTTCAAAGTGACGTTGATCAAAGACCAGGATCAATTTGTTACACGAGCGCGACGCGACTACTTGCGACTTCACGGATTGGCCTGGTTATCCTTTGGTAGGGACTTCGATGTTCCATATTGTACAAGTCCAGATTAAGTTACGCGCGCGCCTATTATAATAGATATATCCAGAATCAAAAGAAACTTTAGCTGTTATTTGACTTTCTAAACTGACATAAATTATTATGTGGGTTATAATTAAGTTATTATAACCTGCTTAATTTAAAATATTCAACGCAATCTTTAAAAATTTTAAGTTATAATATTATATTGTAATTAAAAATGTTAAGGTACGTGATCGCTAATCATTAACAAACTTCAAATTATATGTACGTATATTTTTTTTTTATACGTAAAATAATATTTCTGTGGAATAGAGAATGGCCAACGCATTTTCAAGTTTCGAAATTGCAGTTTGAAAATCGGGATGATGAATCTCACTAGTTTCTGGAACCCAACTAGATTCCAACGCTTTCCAGCCGAGCTTATGCGATTATTATGCGCTGCCTGTGCCTCCTACCAACCGAGGGGTTGGTAGGATAGTGGTGGTTGGGAAGAGGAAACGCCTCACGCGCGACGATCAGCATTGCCTCAAATTGAATCCTTCGCTTTCGAGAGCAAACGATCCGCAGGAGAGATGGTGCAATATCTACGGACTGCATACCTACATTTTGAACGCGACAGAAAAATTTAGTGCATTTCATTGAATAAAAAATTTTTTCCAGATTTCGGAGAATCCAAAAATACAACGACACGAAAATTTAGAAATTACTATCAAAGATTATAGAATTAAAATTTTTTTAATTAAAAATTTTTCCCGAGAGATAATCAAAAAATAAAAATATTGAAATTCTTCCTAACGGCTAAAAACTAAGTGAGAAATAGTTGAATAGAAATTTTCCTTTTAATATAATAATCAAAGAAAAATTAAATAATGTTATTACACACATTATGAATGTTTAAATATATGACAAATTTTATAGAGTGTCCTATTTGGAAATGATCTCAAATCTCAATATAGAATTTTGAATAACTTTTAACCTCTCTCCTCACAAAAGCTCCAAAATATCTCAATAATATGTCTTTCTTCATCATGTTTTTCTTCATCATGTCTTTCTTCATCTACTAGTTAAAAATGTATTGGTTTAGGATCAACGGTACGAATGACCTTTTTAGTTCTAATTATAACTAAATGAGATATAATTTCGAAAGTGCATAATAGATCACAAAATGTAACATCTGCAGAGGATTTTGTTAAGTCCGACTTATCAAACTTATCTCGCGCTAATGGGTTAAGAAGATAACTTTGACTCTCGATGAGGCATCACAGTGATGACGCGGATATGGCCTGTCGGGTCAATTGGATTGCAGAAACTTTGGCCCGAGATAGTCTCGAAAAGAGATTCGGGGGAGGGGAGAGTGAGAGATCGGTGGAGATAAGAGAAAGACGGAAATCGGTTCGCGAAAACGTCGAATTAACGACATTATACTTCCTAACCCCAGTAATGGCTGTAAGAAGGTTAGCTCGTCTTTTTCCCCCACAAGGTCTCTTCCTTCTTTCCTCCTGTCTCCTTCTTTCAGAAAATCGCAGAAGCTTCTCCACGTAACGCATCTCTCTCTTCCTCTTTCCCACACATCTCTCGCCTCTTCCTTCTCTTCTTAGTCCTCTAACGAGAGAACTTTAAGAGCTTCAAGGACCAACTTCTCTACCACACATTCTCTGTCTTCGACACTTCCATTTCCTACGACGGAGGACCTCGTCGTCTGCTGATCCTGAGATCCTTATCAGCCGTCCCGAGTAATTAACTTTCTAGGATATAAAGATCGCGGGGCAGAATTGGGGATTTGTGATCCAGTACAACCCTGTTTCAACTATTGTAGGGATGGAAAAAATTATCGAATCCTTTCAATCTCTTTGAAAATTTCTCAATATCTTTTATTAATATTTTTGTGAAAAAAAAATAACTTCTTTTATATAACGAATAATAGATAATTCGAAAGAAGAAAACGGATTTTCAGTATTGTTTTTCTATTAGCTCAGAATTATTATTTTTTTAAATTCACAAAATTATTTGACTAATTGCAAATGTTGATTGATTGATTTTCTGGATATTATTTCGACTATATTACGAAATGATATTAGAGGAAAATTGCCAGACTGTTTAATATTTTATGACGGTCGTAATTTTCGCAGATCAATATTGCTCGGCGCTTTACTGCTGATACATTTCTATCTCTAAATTTTCACGCTTATTCTGGAAAGTTGACGCAAATCGTGTATAAAGTGCCGGCTGGTATAAAATACGTTTACGATCACGAATATACGAGGCGGCTCTAAAACTTTAACGATAGCTGTACATGAAATTTGCCGTCATGCCAAAAGAATTAATTTATTTTCTAATTACACCACATTATCCCAAGTAAATGCCAATGTTTCAATATCTATACATTATCTATACATTATACAAGATTTAATCAATTATTTATCTACACACACATACTTGTTTAGATCATTTTAATAAGAAATAAATTAAAAAACGCCGATTTAAATATACACGGTCAAACATGGGTCTTTAATAGCAAACAACAATCTGCGCAAAGGCAGTACCTAACTAAAGATGCGCGTCGACACAGTCGAACTTTTAATTTATTTCTTATTAAGTAACCCACGGTCTTGAACATTGTAATGTTTGTAGATCATTTTAATACATAAAGACATATTAATAATAATAATATGCTCCTTCTTATGTAAAAATATATCTATCTTTTAAAGCCTAAAATTTTTAATCGACGAACATTTTGAAGGTTGAAAAATACAACTTCCAATTCCGAGCTCTTTTTTTTGTTCCCATTATTAAAAAGAAAAATCAATTAAACAAGAATACACAAGAATGTAAAAGATCTAAGCGAAACAAAAAAAACTGTTAGCAAGAACAATTCACGTACAGTTTTAGAAATAGAACACAAAAGTCGAACAATTCATCTTTTTGAGAACTAGAAGAAGTCTATTACCGCGCCTCTTCTTCGTCTACTCTTAAGAGTCCTGTGAGAATCCGCGAACATGGATCGTTCTTGAGATAGTTTGAACTTTCCAGTTAGTTCATCTAAACTATCGAAAAACTCCTCTACGTGTCCTAAGGAGTCCTTTGGTCAATTAATCAGAGTCCTCCGGCTGATTTGTCGTCGCTAATTAGCACATTGAATGAAGAACCTCAATAGAATTTACCTCCCACGAACTCCAAGAGCAAATACATGCAAGGATATGCGATATCTTTCTATTATTTTTCAATCACTAATGTGATTCTTTGTTGATAATAAAACTTTGTTAATTTTAAAATGCATAACATGCATAAATTAACTCCAATTGATTGTTGCCATACAACTTAACTAATTTAATAATTTAAAAACTCTTGAAAGCAAGGTTTACAGATCAAAATATAATAGGTCAACTTTAAATTACAGATCTTTTTGAAAAAAGTAAAGCTTAAATATCGAGAACTAAAATTCACATCACACTATTCAATGTCTTATGTACAAATGGTTTCTCTAGATAAACAACATAGAACAATAAGTTGTACTCTAATTCAAATCTATCTTAATAAGAAAGTATCGACTTATGACTTGGTTATATCATCATTTAAGCTTCATTTAACATGATCAAATTTTTTTTATCTTGTCTAATTTAACTTAAACCTTTAAGATATATAATATATCGTACTAATAAAATATCAAAAATAGCAGAAATCTACATATAACAATTATAATTAGCACACGAACGCAATATTCCCTTATATCCGATTATTTTTAAATATTATATTAATGAACAAACTATCCGATGTGCTCATGCAAGCAGCAATAAAACACTAACCCAAGCTGTTCTGCTAAATGGAAATGCAATGTTTCATAGAAAACAGCAACGAAAGATTGTAAATCCACCATTACGCGTAATTTGTCGATGAGTCGTTTTGCCTCGTGTTTTCCCCATTTCACCCTATGAACAACAGGGTCGTTCACTTAACCATGCCCGGGCACAAATACGGACACAAATTTTTCGTTGCCGATTTAACTCCGCATGCATGACCGACCGTGAATTTTTTCCGCTCCCTTCCATTTCTTTTCTATCCTTTTCTTCCACTCTCAAACGCTCACTCAATACTCTTTCGACCAGCAACCGAAAAAAGCTTTTACTAGTCAATCCATTTGTAAAAACGGCCGCGTTTCATAGTTATCGAAAGATACTATCGTACTGAAGTTTCGATACTTTTGTTTCATATTGTAGCATCGCGGTATTTCTCAGTTAATACTCTCTGAGAGTATTAAGTAATTATCTAGCTAACAAATCTCCAATCCCGAAATAACTAGATCAATAACTTCCACTTAATTTCGACATTCTTTAATTCAAATTTAAATCTCGTCCTTGATATTTCTTAATCGTAAAAATAATCTTTCCTCGTCAAATCATTCTTCGGTAATCCGTCTTGCGAACAATGAATAAATAACTTTCATCATTATTAAAGTTGCAATTATTGATTCACACATTTTATGTAATACTTTACAAATATCGCATAGCACTTATATAAATAATAATGAATAAAGAATATTATAATTCATTTTTAAATAGTTTTTGAACTATCAGTAAACAATGAAACATGTCTTAGATCAAAGAGCTTCTATAGGGAAGTAAAAAATTCCTGTGTACAACCCTTGAAAACATGGTTGAGCAAAGCAAAGATTTGGGAACTACCAATTTCGTTCTCCCTATGTCCAGGGTTTTCGTCATGACAGTAATAACAATCCTCTATTCTGAACTATATCTTATTTAGAATTAACCCAGCCTTTTAACCCTGCTAAATTTCTGTAAATAATGCTATTATGACAGAAAAGATAATGTCAAAATTAATAACGTCGATAATATCATTATTAACGATTATTTTCTTATTTCAGCCAGGTATATATAAAGTTGTATATATATGTATATTGTGTATATATATATATAAGATAAATTCAAATTTATAAAACATTTGTTAACTAATGTTTTTAACAAAATTATACGTTTAGTTTATCTCTGCGAATAGACAATATTCTTTAAAATAAAAAATATAAATGTACTAAAAACGTGTTGTTAAATAAATTAAAGAAAAACTAAGCACAAGAGAAATTATTATTTTTTTCACATTTTAAACATAAAATTTTTTTCTTTTTTATCGTACTAATATGATATAAAATAAAACCTGATTAGCCGAAGTAAATCCTATCATTCTATAAATCAACGAAAAAAGAGAAAGAAAAAGCGATTAAATTCTTTAATTACTTATTTAAGACTGTCATTAATTTTTTCACTCTTGTTATTTCATTATAATGACAATGACGAAGTCGAACTTCCGGCTGTTTCATAATTCGTTTACGTAAATCTTTATAGTCCTAATGTGTGTTGTAGGAGGCAGCAGTGAATGAAAAGCCAGTGCTGTATTATAAATGGGGATAAATTATGTCGTTTTCCAAGAGGGAAAGGGAAAGAGTAGGCAGAGGGGGTTGAATTATTGCCGAGCATAACGAGACCATCCCTACCGGATTTAAATTGCTGCTTCATTCGTTTTGCTAATTTTTCACTTTACATTGTTACCTTTTGAATTTTTTCCGCTCTCTCTCTCTCTCTCTCTCTAAATCCCGTCACGAAACGGATTGATTGATTGATATCCACATATCCTTTTTAAATATTACCAGCTTTTAATTAACAATTAAAAAATTAAAAAGATTTTGAAATATCTAAATATCTAAAGTATAATAAGAAACTTTCTAAATATAAGCTAGACGTACATTAAAAAGTACAAAATAGTCTTAATACCACGAATAAATAAAAGTATTGATACTGTGAATTCATTATCCATTATCCCTTAAAATATCACAAAAATTTCCTATTTCAGACGTATGAAAAAATAAAATGTCAAAAATCTTGATAAAATATTTCTTTACCATTCATTGTCAGATTTTTCTTTAACTAGTTTGACAAAAAATTAGAATTTTTCAACGTTTTCTTTTCTTTAAAAAATCATTACTGAGATCACATCTAGAGTTCGTAGTAATTCATTTTTAAGGACAGAATCAAACCCGATTTATTTTTCGTCGACATGTATTCTTTAACTGATACTCAAACTGAGAAAGTGATAGAAATCACTGGAATAATGTGATTAGCTCATTCGACCTTCGCAAGATCAATCTGCGATTGAAAAATACAATAAAAACCGATTCAAAAGACATAGATATAAATAGATTCCTATATTAAAAGAAAAGAATTATATAATTATGTATTATTTATACGCTTTAAAATTAAAACTCTTCCGTCCTTTTTATTTAATCAAAAAGTGTCATTCTACCTGACAAATTTATCGAAAAAGTTACAATTACTCGTAAAATTAACGCAGATTATAGCAAGTATAATATTATTATGAAATATTATAAATCGCTGGATTATAAATATGTAATGTGTTATTACAGATTCATTTAAGTGATAGCGCCGCGAATTTATATTGATAGATTACAGTTATTCATTTAAGTGATAGCGTCGCGAATTTATTGACCGCAATGCCTGCTCATTTTATTATATCCGTAACGGGGTATTATGAATGCATGGATTTGTTGACTTATTGATTTACTGACTATTCTATTTTAATTTAATCTTGGTACACTGCCTTTTTGGTAATCGGCCAAGTTTACAAATCTGATCGACTTTTGTGCACAAAAAAAAAAATAAAATCACGCAGGAAGGACGCGAGAGAAGGAAGAGGAAAAGGCTGAAAAAGTTCAGTGGAGAACAAATATTCAATTTTGATGCTGTTCACTCGTAGTTTACCAGATTTTTTAACTCTTCGAGATAACTCTTTTTCTGTTATAAATAATTTTGCCCACGCCAAATGCAAAACTATTCTTGGTGAAGTTTAATGAGATGCTTGAATTCGTCACTTATAACTTTAACATTTACAGAACAAAATTTATAAGTTATGTCATAAAAATATTCTACAAATAAAAGAAAATTGTTAATAATTTCTAATTAATAACGTCTGATTCTAATATTCCAATACAAAATAAATCCTAAGTCTTTAGATCCTAGAAAAGTGATATATGATATCATTGATTGATGAATAGAGAGAGCTAAAACAAGTTAAAACAACAGAAAGGAACAGAACTAAATTTTATAGGCAATATTATTTTGAAAAAATCATTGATATTTCCTAATACTTAAAATTTAAAAAACTTTTAACACTTTTTGTATATAAATAAACAAATAAAAAAGTTTCAAAATTTAAATTATAAAGTATAAATATGTATAAATATAAGTATAAATATATGCCTAGCTAAGAAAATACTGATGAGCTTTTAAACATCTTGTATTAATTCAGCTTCCGGATCTCGATTAATTTCCCGACCGAGATTAATAGCGAAAATAATAAGAACATGGATAGAATTTACCTCAGAAAATTCTCAGTGGAAGTAAAGAAAGACTTATTGGCTCGAGAGAGAGGTGTAAAGAAAGAACAAAAACATAGTCCACAAAGGCTTACACGCTCGAATTAAGGAAGAAAAGTGGGGACAGGTGAGAGGGAACTAAACTGAAAAAATGGAGGGTGCGCAGAAGTTTAAGAGAGTGGATTGGAAAACGAGTAAAGTCGCTGTTAAAATATGGTATATTTGGTAACGCTCAAGATGCGGGTATTAATTAAAGTCTGCAATTTACAGCTATTGAAAGGAGGAAGAAAAGAAAAGGAAGAAGAGAAAAAAAGGACGCACTAATTATTTGTGTAATTATTAATAAATATTAATAAATTTATGAAAATTAAATTCGTTTAATTTGCTGCAAAAAAATTTTTTTTGAAATGATTTTGGTGTTTTAATCAAAAATAACTTTTTGAAAAAAAGCACTTTGCAAAAAAAGAAAGTTATTGCAAGTTACGTTCGAATATTTATGCTTGCATTTGCACTCGTTGAATATAGATCTAACAACTGTAATATACTTGCAAAGTTTGTGTTATAAAGTACAGTAGATACAAGCGCAATGGGCTTTTATTAACTAGTCCACATATTTTACTGATCTATATAACATTTGATACCATTGCTTTAAAAAATCAACTTATATATTATTTGTCGTAACTCTTGTGCACTGCGTTAAGCTAATTATATTATTGACACAAAAAGAATAGTTGTGTTGAATGAAATATATAAAAATTAAACCAGATACAAGTCTAAAAATAATTACCATTGATTGGATCATCAAAATAATTATGTAAGACGCTTAAATTATGATAATATGCTACAAAAAGTTTTGACGTTTTAGTTCGAGCCTTTAATATAATTATTTAGATGGTCCAAAATATCAACATAATTACTTTAAGAATTGTATCTGAGTAAATCTTTAGATACTTCAATAAAAAATAAATTATGTTTACATTAATAGACCAAGTTTCTCTATCAAACTTATTCTATTTATATAGTAAGGAAATATAATAATTGCTAGTTAAAGATGGTTTCTTGACGTTTTAAAAACAATTTGTAACTAATAATATAGTAATTTCCCACTTACGAAAAATCACTAAATAATACTTTTTGTCAATAGTTTTATCGGTGTTTTAAATATAATTTGTTCTTACAATCTGTCATGTCTGATGTCATCATCGTCATCATCACCAGCTCGTTTCTATCTATTATTGGACATAGGTTTTCCAAGGCTGCTTTTAATGAGCATGTTGTTGGAGATATTTAATCTTACTCACAATCAGTCACGCTGGCTGAGTTAATAAAGCTGACGATCGAATAAAAACCAACAATTCTTAACCAGATTTTAACCCGGATTTTCACTGCTCATTAGAGTAGTATGTCTTTCTGCGTCACCTTCGCTAATGTCATAGTTTCTTTTTATCATTCCCACTTTTTCGCGTAACAAAAAAACACGCGATCATTCGCATTGCTGCTTCGAATCTTCATGTGAACGAAAATAAAATGCAATGCATATCGCTACAAAAAAAGATGCATTTCCCATATTTCACAGATGATGTAAAAGTACAATGGCGATAAAAGGCGAAATATAAAAGACAAAGAGATCAAAAGAGAAAAAAAGACTAAAAGTAAAAGAGAGAGTAGGAACCAAACAGTTATCCTCCATGGGGTGCAGACCGCATTTAAAGTCTTTTTATTTCGAATGCGACAACCGCGGTTGGAAAACAAAAGGTACGGAGTGGAAGATCAAAGAGTTGAGGAAAAACTCCACTCGGCGGTGTCGAGAATCTCTTTATCTCTTCCCCCCTCTTACTCTCTCCCCTCCTCACTCACTTAGTCACCTTTTAGTCATTTCTTCGTCTCTGCCACTTGCTAAAATTAACAAGTAGCAAGTAAAAAGAGCTTTGAGAGTACAACGCGATTGACAATGCATAAGTTAACGTTACATCAATAACTAATAACACATAATTATACATCATCAATTATACATGTCATAATTATACATCACTACATAATTATATATCGGTCGTTTCGGTTCTGCTTTAAAGCATCATCAATAACAAAATTAATCAAAATAATCTCACATTCTTCAAGAAATAAGCAAGTACTTCAAGATTTGGTGGTCTGAAAAGAGTGTAATTTTCTACGAGAAAATCTAACAAGTGAAACTTGGCTAATGATCATAGTTTATAATGATCACAGTTTATAATGTAATTGAAATAGAAATAACACTCACAGAACTCTTGAACAAAGTTCGAAAACTCAGAGAACGAGAATTGAGCATTGAAGTATAGAAAAAAAAATTGAGAAATAATACAATTTATAAGTAAAGAACTATTACAATTAAAACAATGATGCATTCAAAGATAATTTTAAATGACGACTGCCTTATTGCTTATCAATCAGTGACTGGAGTCAGGAAGCAACCCCACTATATAATGACTAAACGTTATTGTAGGAGTGAAGGATTAAAAATAGAAGGAATTTAATATTGATAACAAAGGGAATGCCGAAATTCAATGAAATTTTGAAATCATCTCAATATTAATTTCAATAACTAATGTTATTTATTCACTTGCTTACAATACTATTCATTCGAAATTTTTCTAAACTCTCTATTTTTAGTTTTTACAAACTTTTTTTCTGAAAGAAAAAGGGAAGAAGTAAAAAAGGAAAAAGGCAAAACAATTGAGTTAATATTGAGTTAATTACTCATCGAAAAGCGAAAAAGACTCGAAGTGAACCAAAATGCGCTTAGCGTTACGCGTAGTTTATTTCTTAAACACTATAATATTACACACACCACATAACCATATTATACACACCTGCAACAGCGTTTAGATTCTATATTAACTCTTCTCTACCTCTGTTACAACTTCTTAAGCTTGTAAATTTAAAAAAATCAATATCTACCACAACAATATCAACAATGCAAATTACAAATCGTTTGTAACTGAAAAAGTAGATTTCCATCCTAACGCCGTCATTTAACTTATGTACAAAGTTCTAAAAACAGAGCAAGTATGAATTCTTCATAACGACCTACCCGTCGTTCTCCTTTCTATGCGTGGAATCTCGAGGCATGAAAGCGCCACTTACGTCCCGTTGAATGATACATCGGTCAATCAATCGGTCGTGCTACTTACGTGCATCCCTGCACGATAGTATGCGAGCGAAAAACCCCTATCTCAATAAAGCCGTCATGCGGCATGCGGTAACGGGGTTATCGATTCCGAGATATCGCGATGACACGCGCTACCTTTATTTTAATAAAAGAAATCCGAGGTCGACTGAAGGATAACTAATCAAGCAAAATTCAATAATTAAACCTTGGAACTTACAACAAAATTACCATCGTGAGGTGTGTGTATATGTACATCGATCTATCATAAAATGCATTCAATTATTGAATTTTCCCGTTGCATGGCAACTCGCATTTTGCTCGCATATCTGCAACGCTCGTCATCAGTTTCGTGTTAATTAAATCAACCATGATTAATTAATTCATTACGTAAAGACCGACGTAACTAACAACGGTCGACGATAAACAAATATTATTATCTATCGAATGCATTGAGGGTGGTTATTCGTGTTAAAGCTTTAATAGAGAGGATTTAATCCTTGTTTAATCCTTATTTATTTACGCTTAAGGAACTCCACAAAACTTGAAAATTTTTAAAATTTAATAAAGAAGGAACAACAAAAATATAAATTAAAAACAAAAATTTAAAATAAAAAAAAATCTGAGAATCCAAAAATCCAAAGATCAAAATAATTAATCTACAAATAATATTAGATAATATACAAATATATTTTTTAAAGAAGAGAAATTAAGGAAGATTAAAAAACAATTTTATTGCAATTTTTAAATATCAAATTTTTATCTTTCTCCTCCAAAAAAATGTATGTTAGTATATAAGTCAATAAGAGAAACAAGATTTCGTTAAGTTTTTATATGTTGTACATATAACGCACAATAACATCATACGTATTATTGTGCTAAAGTATTGCCTCGTGAACACCTGTATTTAAAACAAAAATATTAAAATCTTCATCCAAGCCGATTATTTTGCATTGAGTTAAATTGTATAGAATTCTATATAAATTGTATGAATTTAATTTAATCTAAGAATTTAAAAAACAGAGTCAAAAAATTTAATATTATAAAAAAACTTTTAATGAATTTTATTAAAAGTTTTATTCCAGCGCATTAATTTGAATCCAAATACGAACTCTCACATCTACAAACATTCTAACTGTCACCGACCAACTGTGTGCCGATTCACGGCAGCTTTCATCCTTGAAAAAGCTTTAAAACGCATGTATAACACGAAATAATAATAATAGAAAAATAATAGGATTTACTTATCAAGATAATAGGTTTGCACCAATTGCAAGCGTTTGTCACGATGAAAAGTTAGCCGACCTAAGTCCACAGCTTAGCGTTGTAGAGTCAGCTTTTGCTTAAACTTACGTCCGCTCACGCTTGATTGCGACACAATTTCGTCGGACTATTCAAGGTACTCCAGGATTTTCCGAGTTTTGGTTCGCTCTTGAATTCCTGGATCACTCACGCTCTTAATCCTATAAGTCTTACAGGGAATGACCCAACTAAGACTTAGTTCAAGAGTTTTGATTTGATAAAACAATACTACGTACACAATGTTTTCCATCCAAAACTCAATTAAACTATATAATATTTAAATTTTCAAGTCTGTTCTAAATAAAAAAGAATGTCTTACTAATAATCAAACTTTATACGTCATAATACAATGATATATGCTATTTAGCAATTTTCTCTCGATATTTTTAAGGATTTTTAAGGACTGATATTTTCAGAAAAGAAACTCGAAAGATAATGTTTTATTTTCAAAAACTTATTCTCCTAAAAATCTTAAACTCAACAAGCGTGTTTCGGGCTAAAATACTTCTACAAATTGTGCACCCAAATTTTTCTGAGAGAATATTCTATAATCATATAAATAACTTGTTAAAAAAAGATATAAAAAAGATTCAATATTAAACTTGATATTAAAAATATTTAAAAAAATGTTTAGAACTTTTTTAAAAATACACAACATTAAAAGTTAGCTTTCTAAACAACGATATATTCGAATTTGCTTAAGAATACACATTATTATTTTTACTTATCTTGCTACACGCTACTTATCTTGCTTTTGGCTAATTCGGGTCACTGAAAATTTTCCTTTTCGCGCCGTTAACAAGCGAAGCTGCAAAATTATTGGTTGTAGAACATTCTCGAAAGCCGCGGCGGTAACGATGGTGAGAGTGAAGAGAAATGAGGATGCAACGTAAGGGACGAAGTTGCAGCACCGCTGAAGTTTGTTTTTCATCCCGCCTAACTAGGCGGGAGTTCTGTAATTAAAGCAGAAGTGTTTGGCATTCGGCAATTAAAAAGTACGAACTTCAAAGGCCAATTGAAACGCAGCTCGATTTTACATCACCTATCGTACGCATCGAGCTGAAAAACGGGTTACACGAATGCAATACGATCCTCGTGCCCGAATGTATTGAGAACCTTGAGTTTTCTTTTAACCGTAAACTATATCTTTTCATCATTCTATTCGTCTCTCTTATCTCTTTTCCATCAAAAATCATCTACAAAATATTTTCGATAAAAATATCTCGATATCAATACCTTCCACATATCTCGATCCAATAAAAAATCAAATTAAATTCGATCACGTCAGATTAAAAGTACTCAACCTACCGACTGAACTAAATAAAAAACAATTAGAATTTAAATTAAATCTTATATCCTGCACTCTTTTTAGCAGACGAAAAAATTCCTATATATTTAATCTACAAAAAGATATTCTTTTATATATTAAGGTGTTAAAAAAAGAAATTGAACATAAAAACTTAAATGCGAACATTGAAAGATTAAAGTGACAGCGTATAAATCAAGAAAATAAAAAAATAAGAATTATTTTATATGTATATATAATATCATAACAGAGTTTTCTGTAAATTTTACTTGCCTTTATAATCTATAATATTACGATTTAACATGTATTTGACTATAACATAATTTCTTTATTTCCTTCTTGATTACAGGTAAAATATGAATGTAATTAAAATATATTAAAAATATAATCAATCAAATTGGCAAGAAAGAAGAAAAACTTATATTTATGCTCACACAAACATAAATCGAGAAACTTGGTTTAACTATTTGTTTAGAATAGCTTATTCGTTAACAAATGAACGAGACCAAAGGTTCGCAATCAGTTATGTAATTAATATCGCAATCGATATTTTCTCGATTAATGCACATGACCAAAAAAAATTCCAACAGTTATGTAAATTGTAAATTGTAAAACGGTTATGTAAATTGTAATTTTGTAAATTCACATTAACAACTCAATTTGTATTTCATCAAATGCTCCTATAAACATAAATACATTTACATTAATACTGTACTTCATTTTTTGTGAAAAAAAAAACATATAAAGGGAATAAATATCAGTTTTTTAACAGTGTTTCGACAATGCGCATTTTAATAAGAAAATTACCGCTTTTCGACCCTTTTGATTTTCCTTGTCAGTTTTATACATGTATACACGCCATAACTAAAAAAATTCTCCATCTTCCCTGCCGGTCATCCCTGTTCCTTTAAATAACAGCAAACGTCCATCTAATCGTTCTACTGACCGCGATCACGTTACTTTTCGTTGAGACGCGGTCAGGGGATATGAATATTAAAAGCGGCTTTTCGCTAACTGATGAATATTGATAACGAAGCACAGCGCAACATACAACTAAAATGATCGTTTGACGGATCACCGGAAGCCCTTTTAGAGGATCACTTTTTTTTCCCTCAGATGCTCGTACAAACTAATTTATGCAACTACCTCCCAACCATCATCGATACTGACACTTCTACCGCTCTCCCTCACTCTTACGTCTCCCTCTCAAGATTGAAACGGCTGTAGTAACGCTGCTGTATCGATATTGTAATGCATTAGAGAAAATTCCGTTTAAAAATTTATCAAACTAATTACAACTCGAAAAAATATATGTGACATGTACACAGTTACACTCGTGCAATTATACCGGGATAATTATATGTGCTTGACAATATTATGCACACGTAGCCACACGCAAAGTGCAAAATGTATAAAGTAAAACATTTAAGTAATGAATAGGGCAGCTCATTACGGCGAGAATCGTTTCTTTTGGATGTCGGCGTCGCTTAGTTGGTCGATCGCGCCGCAGCCAAATGCTCTTTGTTCCACCCGCCATTGTGTGTCGTGCGGTTATCAGGCGCACGGGATAATTCGATGCCCAAACACAATGGAATCGCGGATCGCTGTTGGAAAATCGTCCGCGATTCTGCACCGCGTTTCATGCTTTTGAGACGCTGGATTACTGATGCTGATTAATTAGATGTCCCTGCTATACCTGTAGTCCGTATTAATCACATGATCATTAACCCGAAACATCGACGCAGATTCTTGCTATTTTTATATATGTATAATTATTATACATATATGTATAATTTTTATATGTGTATAATTAATGTATCGTTTATTCATTTAATCCTTTGAACCCTATTATTGTGCACTTTCTGCAGGAAGGAAAGATGACGGTGATAAGTTTGATTTTAGATTTGCACAAACTACTCTTTGGCAATGATATTCGTATAAAATATAACCACAAATTAAGAATAGTCGATTCAAATTAATTATAGCATTGATACACATACTTATAAGAACAAAACATGCCATAGCAATTTCTTCAATACATGCATCAATGTGCAAAAATTCATAAAATTCTTAAATATCTACACATACGCAACATTAATTACGTGTAGAACTTTAAAACTGTCCATGTCATCCAACAAACTTACATTGAGAAAAGATTAATTTTTGCGTATTTCATATTCTATTCTCTGCCTTTTAATATAAATTATGGAGAGATTTAAATTTTATAACTTTATACATAAGTCGAAGACAAAAAACAATCGTTGCATAAGTTAACAGTGATTATTGTCATGTTATTTTACACAATGAATTCCGAAGTTTTGCAATAATCCCACTCATGGAAGAGCGTGATAGTGGACTACAAGGGGCTGCAAGTGACGCAGTTCACTGCATTATGTTGCGATGATAGAGGATCTCCGATGATATATCATATATCGTGACGCGAGTTCATGCTCTGACTCATGACAGTGATGGCCCTTAAGCCAATAGTCGCTGCACGAAATAAAAAGATGTGTATAAAATTCGAAATTATTACAACTCTTCGCGATCCAGGATGACTGAAATAAAAATGATGATGAAATGAATTTAACACGTTGACGAAACAGCAATAATTGTAAGTTTCTAATCAATGCCGCGCAAAATATAAATATTCTTTTTTATGCTCTAGACAAACTTTTACATAAATTTATGATATGTAACATGTGTAAATAGAGTACTAGAAGCCGTAGCGATTTAAGAATGGTTAAAAATCATTCAAATTGAATCTAATTTGAATCATTACAAGTTATTAAACTTAGAACGTTAAACGTCTAAAACATATAAACATATAACTTACCTAAACATATAAATGATCAAAATTTAATGTTTTTTTTTTTTAATTGGTGTCAAAAACCTCGAGAAAGATAATTCTGTTAATATTTTTGCAATTAAATAAAGTTAAAAAAATAAAAAACCAAAACATTCTTTAAAATTCACTTTTTCCTAAATTAATCTGGGTAAATTTTATCCATATTTAAAATTCTAGGGTTAATAATGTAAGTTAAGATTGTGGCCAAACTCTAAACCCTCCATTTAAAAAAATGGTCGTAAAATAATCAGCAGCTGTAAAATAGTCTTTTCCCGAATTGTTGTTAATTTGAAATATTTTATATATTTCTGCAAATCCTTATTTATGGATTAAACAACAAAGTGATTGAGCTGTTAAGTTGCACGTTAACGAAGTAACACAAATGTTCCACAGAAGATCTTACGCTTGCAGGAACTTTCATATTTATAAGAAGATCGAAATCTTTAATCATGTAATAAAAATTTAACTTTCCAGAACTTAGGAAACACATGTGCGTTCCCCGCATTACTTATTTACCGATCCGATATTTTAAGCTACGAAGCTGCTAAGCCATAAACCAGAAGTATATAAAAAATTTACATCATAAAAATACTTCTTGTTAAAAAAACAAAAATATATTTCGCGTTTATGTTATCGCAGGCCATTATTGCGAAAGCATTTTAAGTCATTTCAATATTCCGTTATGCATAAATTAATTCGCAACAATTACGCGAAGTTTACCGCCATCACTGGCCAAGTTACTTTGCATTTAATAGCGAACGTGCGATTCCGCAGCGGTAATTACAAAAACGTGATAACTTCCGGTTGAACATTAGCCGTTATGTATTACAATTGCAGTCTAACAGTAATTACGCACGATAGGAACGATTCATGCTTCGCCTGATCACTGTCGTCACGTTCGCTTGACTACGAAACGTTTAGAAAGTTTCATATCTATTATAATTTTTTTGCCACCTAATATAACGTAATTTTCGCGAACTGTTTTTCCATGATTCTGCAATTCTAAAAAAAAAAGTTTATACTGCATTTCATCGTTATTTACATTAATATTTTTATATTAATAATCCGCGTATCCAGGCAACTCGAGTATAACATTTTATCGTACGTAAAATCAGGTAGAAAAAGATGCATGCACATTTTAAATTAAATACGCAACAGCACGAAAAAATTATATTAAAAGCGTAAGTCATGAAAATCACAAGTGTGAAAACATGCCGAAAGGCAGGACTTTTCGGACCCGGCTTGCACTTACTTTAGCCGACGAGAGCAGCTCGAGTACAACACTTACTATACTGACACGCTATACTGACTCGGATATAAGGCACGAGCTGCGCGCTCTCGTCCTCACGAGTCTTATATATCGCTCCACAGTGTCTCGCATGCCTTTCATTTCGTCCTTTACGGTACTTCGTCATGATTTACGGCGTATCCGCATGAGGAACGACGGCATCGCGCGCGCCTCGCTCGCTCGTCCGCTCTCGTCTCTTCCTTCCTTCCTTCCTTCCTCTCGCTACGGTTTCCCGTCGCGTGAGTGTATCTCGCCTGTAATTTTCTCGTCGACAGTCGCGAGATGCCGGGAAAGGATGCTCCAAAGGACTCCTTTGACCCGACTTCGACGGAAGTCGTCGTGTCGCGGCTGCTTCAGGCTCTCCTCAATGCGGTAGGTCGGTAGCAATAAGGGAAACGTCGGCGGATCGCCGATAGATAAATGCGAGAGACATCCTTGGAATCCTGATGCCTTAAGTATCGAGTTAAATATATCTGCTCGAAAACTATATACGATACAATTTCATGTACGAAATTTCTCTCATTCATTTGAAATGGATCTTCTCCCCTTAATGCAATTTTATTGATCCCTGTATTCCAAATCAAGCAAATGTTACTTTCTCATCTAATTTAAGTCTTAATTTAGATTTTAAATTAGATGAATATTTAAGCACATAAATATATACACAAGTATTTCTGCCTTTAGTTTCAAAATGTGTTGCTGTTTATTTTTGAAAAATTATTATAGACTTCGATAAAATAATCTAAATCAAAATACAACTATTCTTTCTGTTTCATTAAAAATGTTTATATCAATTTTTAACCACACGTCTTACTCGTTTTTGCCCTTGCTTGTCAATTAATGACTAAAAACGATTAAAATAAATGATCAAAACATCCCGAAGATTTAATTGTGTAAACAAAAAAATTATTTGCAACATCGATGTTTTCACTCAAATTAGCCTTGTATATTTTTACACGGTATAAACCGTAAACTCTATTATACGATTATTAATTCTGTCGCATAAATTATAAACTGAAATCCTACAAATTCTATTCTGCATAAATCATGTAGAAATTGATTTGGTATATTGAGCTTTGATATGCCGCTGTGATGTGTTAATTCACACATATACGCGCATACCAGCTTCCTACGAGCGCTTTAGCAAAGTTTTAAACAATTGCGCGAATATACCGTCATTACGCATTACATAATCATTCCATAATCACTTTTTCGACAACTACAATCAACCCATTGTTGCGCGAGATTGCCGTTTGTCTGCTGTGCAATTAATGACGAGGAGGTGAGCTAATTATTAGCAGGCTGTAAAACGAGCATTCTCTAATGTGCACCCATTGCTAATTAGCTCCTGGCAACAAGTAATTAGATAAATTTTAATCAACATCACATTGCTGTTAGAATTTCCGGGGCAGTTTTCACAAATTACTATTAAATTTATACATATATATATGTGTGTGCGTGTGTGTGTGTGTGTATGTATATATGTGTGTGTGTGTGTGTGTGTATGTATACGTAGAAGTGTACATACATGTATGTATTATTGCAATATCGATATTCTTTACTTCCAATATTAATCGAAAATCTCAAACATGTAATTCGCGTAAATCTTCTCAGTGACTCGTTATACGATCTTACGAGAATAACTAAAGAGGATAAATCTAGTTTCAGTGAACTTCAAAACTTCATCATTTAAAATAAAAGAATGAACATTCATCTTACTCTATCTTCATCATAGTGATAGAGACGCCTGCTAACGTATTAAATCTGAGATTTTTATCGATGTAACTCTTAAATATCAATAGTTTTTAATATTGGTACGTACATCGACTACAAAAATGTTAAAATTATATCAATTATGTAGCAAAAAAGTTTTTTCAACACTAGATTGATAAGAAATGCAAAGTATTCGTTATAAAAACACACACGCATCTTGTATTGAACGGTTTATGCTAAATAAGTAGTAGAGAGTGGTTCTGGGTTATCATACGGCAACGAAAGATGAGACGCCTTATTTTAGTAGCTAATATGTCTTTTCTCCGTGCGCCATAACATGGAATGTCGTATGCATAATTTATAGAAGACAGTCGTAACGTGAATATAGGTTTCGAGGGAACCATAAAACAAATAGAATAAATGCTTGCTACTACTTTTTATTAAAAAAACATTTCGTCGATATTCCGTAAAATATTTTCTCGTAGAGTATCAAAAATTTTTATATTTTTAATTTCATTAAGTGTCACAAACTATTATCTTTTGATGGTATTTTGTATTTTATTTAACAAGTTGCTTGTAACACTTTAATAGTAATTTACAGTCGGTTAGATTAGGATTGACTTCAATTGTTTTGGAAATTGTAGTCGAAAATTGTACTGAATTTTCCGTCGGGATTTTTGCAGTGGACGTTTATCCAGATTTTATAAAAATCATAAATACGCAAAAATCATAAAAACGTGTCAACGACAGATTCTCGCGTGACACTTCCGGCCACGTTATACACGTTATTTGTTACATTAAAATGCGCATTAAAAAAAGGTGTTTATTACAGTAATTCATGCATAAAAGAAACATTTTATTTTATCTCATGTAACGTGTCGAGTGATAATTTCTTCATACGTGCGCGGTTATTACACAAGCATAACGTACACGCGCGCTTCGAACAATTCGTTCACGATGAACCCTAATCAAGGACATGCGATATATTTCACAGACAGAATTTCCTAGATCCAGCACGGAAATTATCGAGCAACGAACAGATAACTACTGCAGAGAAAAGTCACGCGAACTTAGGTGTTGTGCTTTGCGGGGATCGTATCGTAAGAGCGTCATCATGACTTTCGCGCCTAACTGCAAATTTCATGTAACGCACGATATAACTTCGTATGAACTTCTTTGATCGTTATAACTCCATATGAATTCCATATGTACTCACAAGGAGAGTATCAGACATTGTACTCTCCGATTTTGATGAATTTTATATATATTGTAGATTGACCCTCCCACTAAATCGTCGTAAAGTAATACGATGCACTTCTCAAGCATTCGCAAGAAAAACGTATTCAAATAAAGAAAAATTTTTCGTGCGCGTTATGTACCATGTAGTTTGCACGGATAGATAATAAGCAGCGTGGCCCAGTGGTTAAGGCTCCTGACTACCGCGCTGCTGATCGCTGGTTCAAATCTCTATATTTTTCTATTTTTTTTTTTTTTAAATTTGCATTGCAGCATATTGTGTAAACATATTGTGATATATTTTTTAATATTTTTACCTGAAAAATAAATATTTTTATTTTAAAATTAATTATATTTAAGAATTATGAAATTTATTTAAAATAAAGGTTATGCTTGCAGCATAAATATTATTTCCTTAAACATTTCCTCGCCCATAGCGATGGAAGCTGCCGAGATTTCTTTTGGCGGTGTGTCAGTTAGTAGATTCTTTGCTTTCAATAAACCCTTACAATAAATGAGAGCGTTTGTTAAATCGTTTTTCATCATTAATTCTTCTTCTTCGTAACTTGAGAATTCCGAGTTCGATTCCGAGCTCGAAATATTTTGTTCGACACTGGTACTTGGTTCTTGATTCATTTTTCTCACTACACTACACGAAAACTGCTGCGAACGCTAACTCTTTCTCGAATGCAAATAACGATATAACAAAACAATCTTTCATTTAAATATGCTCTCACATAATTAAACGACCAACGAACCAATTGTCTCACAAAGAAAACAAGTTCAAACAGATAGCGTGTATAAGATCATTTTCAGGTCGAAACTCGTTGCGACATGAATAACAATCGTGGTAAAAGTAAATAATTTATTATTAAAATTTATTTACTGCAAATAAATTCAATATTTAAGCAAATAAACTTTAATTTTATAATTAATAAAATTTTTGTTGCACAGCCTTAAATTAAATTTAAATTATACCTTTATTTTAAATAAATTTCATAATTCTTAAGTATAATTAATTTTAAAATAAAAATATTTATTTTTCAGGTAAAAATATTAAAAAATGTATCACAATATGTTTACACAATATGTTGCAATGCAAATTAAAAAAAAAAAAAAAGAAAAATATAGAGATTTGAACCAGCGATCAGCAGCGCGATAGTCACGAGCCTTAACCACTGGGCCACGCTGCTTATTATCTATCCGTGCAAACTACATGGTACATAACGCGCACGAAAAATTTTTCTTTATTTGAATGAGTTTTTCTCGCGAATGCTTGAGAAGTGCATCGTATTACTTTACGACGATTTAGTGGGAGGGTCAATCTACAATATATATAAAATTCATCAAAATCGGAGAGTACAATGTCTGATACTCTCCTTGTCAGTTCATATATTATATATCCATTTGTTATTATATTACATATAAATATTACTTATTACATTTTTACATTCAAAATTATGTAAACATAAAATTTATATAATGTATTATACAACAAATATAAATTTATAATTTATTTATATATATATATATATATATATATATATATATATAAAATAGGCATAATATAATATAATATAATATATCTATATAAACATTACTATCAGTATAATTTATTTGTACAACTTGCATGATTTCTTTTATCTATTATTAAAATTTAATTTTAGTGAGGATTTTAGTAAAAATCAGTGGATCAAATTTATGTTTACATGCGCAGAAATCTTTCTCTTATTTCTTAATTCTCAGCACAATTAGAAAGTTTGTATATACAGTTTCTCAATCATCTGTACAGATTTTAATACAAAAATTATATATGTATATATATATATATATATATAATTAATAATATATATAATTATTAAAAAATTATATATATATGTATGTGTGTGTGTGTGTGTGTATACATGTATATCCCCTTATAACAATATGGAGGAATGAAACTGGCAACCCCTATTCAATTTTTTATTAGAACTTTTTAATGGGCCGGAATATGATCATCTAAAAATATGCATTAAAAAGTTTGATTTAGTTAGAAACTTTTTTATTTCTTTTTTTTTTCATAAATTGGTAATTTTATAAAATAAATTTTCAAGAAAAAAAATAAGTTATCGTGCACAGCACGATGCTAAATAGCATAGGTTTCGAATTACGAGAAGTAATTAAAATATTAATAAATAATCTTTTTACTAGTAGAAAATATCCACCTAATTTCATTTCTTTAACTTGTTCTAAATTTGAGAAAAAAATAAAAACCTAATTTTTACCCACATTTTTGGAGGAGTGTGACTCCACAGAGAGAAATGTAGGAGTTTATGTGAAAAACCCCCCTTAATTTTCGACAAAGAATCATCTCCTAAAATTTTTCGCACTTATTAAGAAACATCCTGTATATATATAGTATTATAATATATATATATATATATATATCATTTATTTGATATATATATAAATTCCCTTTGTCGAAATTTTACATAATTTCTAGATCATCAAAAGTTCTTACGATTTCGTAGAACCAGACATTTTACTTTAGTTTAATTAATTCGTAATATTGAACTTTTAGCATACGAAATTTTTAATGAGCTTTACCAACACAAGTAGTTCCATGAAATAACTCAAGTATTTCTCATTAGACATTCCGCATAAAATTAAAGCGAAAAGTGCCTCTTCATAGAAGAAACTCAAGATTCAGCCAGATTGAAAGCGCTTCATTATTTGTTGCACCCTGTAGGTAAGTGGGTTCTTTCGATCGGGACGTACGCGCCACCGGCAATACCCATTCGTCAAGGCGGAATTTCTTTTGTCGCGCCCTTCTGTAGGTCGAACGCGCAGAGCGAGCGGATGAAAATGGAGTTTCGGATTGAAATAGCCCAGTAACAACCGTCGCGGAATTTTCTAGCTTTTGAGACGCAAGAAAATAACGATACGGCAGTACGCAATCACACGGCAAAATATGATAGCCTTCCATGTTAAGGTGCCCGAGGCGTCGCATCAGGAAAGGAATGTTAAATGTGAAGTGCAGAAAAATGTATATTCTTATCTCCCGGTTAGAAACAAATGACAGTCGCAGACAAGGGCGATAAAGTAATGACGCGTGCGATGAAAGAGAAGATTTGGAAAGAAAATGCGCGCGAGATGTCAAAGATAATGCATGTGCACACGTACATATCTCCAATTTTATTCATTATCTTTTTACTTGTCTTATTTGTTTCAACTTGTGATTTATGCAGGACGAAATCATGAATTGTTCAATTGCTCAATGACATAAAAAGGGGAAAAAGAAAAATCCAAAAAGAAGGGTAATGTTTTACTGCAAACTGGTTACATAATTGTAAACAAGATTGTAAACGTTGTAGACATAAATAAAGAAAAATTATATCCAGTTTGTAGTCAAACATTATCCTTCTTCTTGGATCTTTAGAAAAAGAAAAATATGGAAAAAAACAATTAAGAATTAGAATTTCTTATAAAAAATACATTCATGTCCAAGAATCTATAAACAAGAAAAAAGGAACAAAAAGCTTGAGCTTTCGAATTACAGATTCGAATTACAGATCCCCCGAGACTTGCGATTTTTTTCGAGGACCAGATTTCGACGTAATTAGTTAATTAAAATCGAAAGTGTTTTTTCGAAAAATCTTGAAAAAATATATATTCTCATTGTCAATCTCCATAACACATATTAAACTTCAAAAATACATTTTTTTAGACGACAGTGCTCTCGATGCACCTTCAGATTTCCGGTGCAAAGAACACAGGGGTAGTGACCTACCATGTGTAAAAAAAGAAATAGCCGGCTTTTTCCTTGAAGCTGCATACGGCGCAGCCGACGCAGCAATCCAACTAAAAGCCCTAGGTAGCGCTTACAAATGCATTCTTTCTTTAGTTGTTTTTCTCTAACCCTTTCCTAAGTACGAGAGATGACAAACGGCACAAATAGAGTGCGAATAAAGACGCGGAATTTAATGCTGCATATGTCAAGAATGTTTTGTGTCGCTCAGTACATCTATCTTCCGAGGTACAGATCCATGAAACTTGCGCGCAAAGTTGTCGAGGAACAATGCGTCACGAGTGAAATTGGTATATCGCATGTTTCCTGTATAATATAGTTGCCGCGTGTGACACAAACTGCACGTTGTACATGTAATATAGATGATGATACCATATTCTGAAGTGATCACAACGCTTTTCGACAATTTCGAGACGAGATTACATACTCCACTTTTATATAAGAGACATCTCAGCGAACACCAACTAACAATGTAACTGTTATGTATCATACAACGTTTATATGCGTTATATTACATTTATATATTATTGAGTGGAGAAATTATAATATTGGTGTAATGTTACTGTTAATTGATGTTTGCCGGGATTGAAAGAATAAATAACAACCTACCTTCCAGTTCGACGATCTTGCCGGCCCTCTTCAGCGCCTTCACCGCCTCGTCGTGCGTGGCTTCGCGTAAATCCTCGCCGTTCACCGCCAAAATGGCATCACCGACGTAAAGCTGCTCGGTAGCGTCCGCCGCCATGCCCTTAAAAATCTTCGAGATGAGGATCGGCATTTTGTTCTCCTTGCCGCCCTTGATCGAAATTCCCAGGCCATTGTTGTCACTTTTGACCACGCGGACAATGCGCTTCTGATTGGCCACCGAATCGGGCACATCCGGGTCGTTCAAACTGTCCACGTTGTTATTGTTGATATTGCCGTTGTTCAGGGCGTTGTTACTGGTCGTCTCACAGCTCTCATCGAGCGAAATGCTGAGATAATCGTCTTCCAAGGAGACGAATACGCGATACCACTGACCGCGAACTTGGGTCTCGAGGATGCCGGCACGTCCTGACGCCGAGGACGAGGCGCCCGTAGTCGTCGTGGTCGACGAGGAGGACGACGACGTCGCCGCGGTCACCATCGAACCGATACCCATCACTCCCATGGCCGAAGAAGCTTGGCCGCTACCACACAGCTCTACCATTTCGATTTCTTCGCAAGCTGTACGCTGCAACATGCCAATAATTGCGCTTATAAACTATTTTTATTTTTATACACGTATATCTACCTTATAAATATTTATTAAATAAAAAAAAGTTCTCTCATAATAAACATCAAGGAAAAACTTTCTATTGTGAGTTACAAACGATGAAAATAAAAAAGAAAATTGGAAATAAACTAACTTCATACGAAAATATACATGACTTGTAGCACTGACATGAGACATTTTAATGGGAAAAGAAGAGATTTAGAAAAGCTTCATTTATTTATCTTAGATCTCGTTCGATTTTCAGTGAAAAGCTCGAGAAAAATGGCAACATATTAAAATGGACGCTATAGTGCATCGCGAATAAATGGCGCCAGTACTCGACGACGTGAATAAATCAATTGTACTATATCCTGGTGAAATTCGTAATTTGAAAATAATTGATAGCGGTCGACAGTGACGTAGCCGAGCTCTCTTTGTTTTCCTCCTACACCATTATTTCCATCAATCCAGTATCGCGCCGTAACAATAGCGTTACTACTGTCCGCGTAAAATAGTATATGGAAGCAACGGAAAGCAAGTAATTAGAAGAAAATTGTGTTTACGATGTGTGTGTGTGTGTATGCGCGCGCACACACACTATACACACATACGTACATACATATTATTACACACACACACACACACACACACACACACACACACACACACACACAACACACACACACACAACACACACAATAACACACACACACACACATATATATATATGTAATACATACATATTATTGCATATTATTACATATTATTACATATATATATATATATATATATATATATGTATATATATGTATGTGTGTGTGTGTAATAATATGTAATAATATGTACGTATGTGTGTATATATACGTAATATATATATATACATACATGTATATGCGTGCGTGTATGCATGAAATAGTTTTTAACTAATTCGCATATACTTTGTTTTTAATTAATTCTGAAAGTTTTAATGAATGGGAGAATGATTCGAAGTGAATGTTTGGTTAGAGATCATTAGTTCGTGAAACAAGGGAACTACAAAATCTGCAAAACAAATGAAATCAAGAATTCATGATTACAAAATTCGGAGTCTCGAATTTTGCGGACTAAAGTAGCATGTTTAATGTTCAAAACGAAAAAAAAACATATCTTTTTCCCTGCAAAAAAAACAATCAATATTACTAATTCTTTAATCAGTTTTAAAATCTGGTGAAAGATGACCCAGGTAGCAAGTTAACGTTATTTGTTGTTATTTTAACATCAAAAACGTCATTTTGACGTCAAAATGATGACAAATAATGTCAGCTACCTGGGAAATTTATCATATAGGTACTCTGGTACAGAAAGTAATTTTTATTGAATAAATTTCCCCCAAAAAGTCTCTACAGTTTCCTGAATATAGTTCTACGCAAAAGTAATAGAATACAGCAGGGTGCGGTAAACGGCAACGACCGCGTTTAATACGATAATATGACGACACGTAGATATGTGGCAAGGTTATAATTAAAGTGTTTGTCTCTGGGAATTAGTCCTGCGCCAGTTCTGCCTTCGTGTCGTTTACGTGAAAATACACGAGATGTCTTTATGGATCTATGTATAGATGTTTCAAGCTTCTACATAATGTTACAATTATTTGCGCCTTTGACTATAAATTTGTAATACAAATTGAAATAACTTATTAGTATTATATGAAACAAAGATTATATCCACAGATTTTTATGTATCATAAGTGAAAATCTATAACTTTAACTACAAAGTAAATTTAATAAAGCATCTTAATATCCTATTTAGTTTTGTAATCATTTTGTCCTTAAATCCTTGAAGCTCAATTTCTTCCTAGAATCTTTTTATTCCTTAAACCTTTGCTAATGTTACTTACTTATCAAGAAAAAAATACAGAAGTATCAACTATATAATTTTCTTTCTATTGAAATCCTGGAGAAATCCTGAATTCTCCTTATATTTTCGAACAATATCGAATTACAGCCTCTCTTATTACTATTGATGTAAAATTTAAAAGGCATCGCGCATCACTACGGCTTCAATAGCACGAAGATAAAGATATTTTTGCAAACTTTTTACTAACTATTTTTACTAACTATTACAAGAAAAAGACTTAATACTTCCATAGAGTTTATATTTTTAAAATTTAATTGAAATAATGTAATATTATAATATGTAAATGAATTTATATGTCTCAAGCAATGATATAAAAGATGTTTTATAGTTTCAATATCTATATATGTGTGTTATATATCATAAATGACTAAATCTCGAAATGTCATAAAATGACATAAAATAGGCTATGAATACATCTATATTAATTATTATAATCGTATATATAAAAGTGACCAAAAATAAGAAATTAATTAAATCGATTTGATATCAAACTGTTCCCTGAATTAAATAAACAAATATACACACAAGCTTTATTCTAAATTTACAGTAAATTCTACAGATCAAACCGAATCAAAAGTCTTTAATCATTTTCTTATTCGAGACCTTTTATCATTTTTTATAGTTATCATGACATAACGAGTTAAAAATTATTTAATTAGAATAGCGCAATGCGGCGGACGAGCATTGCTCTATGTGTAAGCACCTTAGAGGTCGGAGGTGAGCTCATCAGAGTCCCTTTTCCTCAGACCATCAAGGAATTTAAACAAGATTCGTCGCGAGTAACACTCACACATATCTAAGAAAGTGTATTCTTTTATTTTCCTTTATTCTAAATAAAGCATTGAGTCAAAAAGAAGAAATGTTGCATTTGTGAATCCTGAAAATCTGTAATATTCACCAGAAATATAAGTTTTGAAGTCATATGTAAAATAAAATCATAACTTTTTACTTTTTTTTTTCACACCTTCAACGTTTTCACACACGTAAGACGTATAGTGCACAATATAAAGTCCACAATATAAATTGTTATTGTTTTTTATTTCTATGTGTGAATGTTTACTACACTCACGAATCCTGTTTAAGTTTGCTGGTGGAAAGAAGGGGTTACTATATATAGTGAGCCACAGGCGCTTACAAAAGCGATGCCTGACCGTCGCGCTTTTCGTCTAATTATATCACTTTTAATTCGTCATATCACGATAACTATAGCTTGAAAGAATCTAAGAATATTAAAGTCTTATCATGTAGAATTCTGAACATCCAATATAAATTCTTTGAAATATTTTACAAAATAATTAAGTTACACTATAACGTAATCCATCCTAAAAGCCGTTGACAAAATATTTGGCAATATAACATGTAAATAAGCTTTTAACAGTACGACTAAAAATGTAAAAAGCGTTGCGCAGCGAGCAGCGGGCACTATTTAACCAAATTGATTCGCGCGAAGTATTAAAACAGACATTGCACGGTCGTTTCGGTCGATATACATGCACGAACGAATGTGACCAACTGTATGCCCATGTGGAAAGAGCGTGCTGGTTAAGAGAAAAGAGTGTAGGATAGAAGGTTTGGAAATTTCGCCTCGAATACTGAATAATTGGAAAATGAATTACGCACATGCATTATAAACACGCGAAGATGCAAAAATGAGATATAGGAGTATGTCTGTCAGTTCTTTTCAAATTATTCGACTAAAGTAGAAGTCAAAAAGTACGTCGAAAAAGATTTATTTTATTTATTTATTCGTTTATATTTATTTACTCCTTAAGCCTTGCTCGCACAAAAACTCATTTTTCAATATTAAATAACAATCTGGTTCAAATAAATATTTAATAGAACTCTAAATTTTTTCAATTTTTTTAATTTTTATCTTGCAAATTTGTCTTTTTGTATATGCGCGTGTGCGCGCGCAGCATATTTGCATTAAACAATTTTTTTATCTGAAAACAGCTATAATAATTAAATACTTAAAAATGTGCAACATAATTTTTTTACACGTGCAGAAGTAATTTGTTGAAAATTGTTTGTGATGTTACAACTAATTATTATATTGTATATAATTAACCAAGCTTATTATGATGTCTAGAACTCTAAAAACTTTTAATTTTTATTGCAAACAAACTAATTTGTCTTGCAATTTAATTAGATATATAATTACTTGAAAAATTTTTTAATTTTTATATTGCGAATTAATTTGCCTTGCAAAGATTATTTGCATAAAAGAATTCTAATAATTTTTTAATTTGAAAATGACTATTAGCTAAATATTTAAAACACTATAATGTTAATTTCTGTTTTATACACGTAGAATTATTGCAAACTATTTATAATCTTACAACTTATTATTGTGTAATTAAATCAAATGTATCAAGTTTATTACATAACAAAGATATTTCAAGGTTCTCTCTCTCTCTCTCTCAATAATTTATATAATAAAATATATGTATATCCGCAAATAATAAAGAAAATTCATCAAAACTTTAAACGTTTTGTCAATGAAATAATTCTATGCATTCAACGAAATAAAAAAAAGTTTATTTTTCGGAAGTCCTCAATCCTATCCTACGCGATATGATTTCCATCATCTGGTAGTCGTTACAGTGGATACATACACAAAAAATAAACACAACTGTTAAGCAATATTTCCATTCAAAACGGTGCCACATCTCCCTTTTTTCTCTCTTTCATTCGCGTTTTCAGTTACATCCCCTCTCGTTTGCTCCCCTGTTTTTTCTTTCTCTTGCATACGCGCACTCAGTGGCCATAAACTACTAGTATCCGACGCACGCTGAGGTTATTGGTTTTTCCAAAGGGCTTGACAGTGCCGTATACATGCTACTGTACGTGTACCTTCATCTTGCAGAGATAATAAATTTTATTCTTCAAAGAAAAATATATCTGAACTCTTTTAATATCTGTGCAAATTTTCATCAATGCATCTTACAACACTAATGTAATCAACGAAGTTTCAGAAAATAATGACATGCAGAAAACAAAAAGGAAAATTTCGAAAGAGACGGCCTTTTATTTATTCAAAACGTATAGATTTATTCCATAATATGAAGGTAACATCAACTGACACTCTCATCAGCGTGAATCCAATGTGAATCAACTTAAAAAATGTGAAGAATTTTTACATAATTTGTTCGTACTTCGTATCGCTTCTTATTTCATTGGCTTTTGCTCTCAAAGAATAAAAAAAAACGTAAGATGATTCGAGAAGATGCTTAATGTGCCTACGAGTATAAAATACTTTAACTGGAAAAAATATCTTTTCAATTAATCATAAAATCGAAGTTTGTCTTTGTCTAAAGGATGTCATGATCACAAATCTACCTAAGTAACGTATATGTATACAGAAATAGAGCACTTTAAATACAATTTAGAAATAGAAAACATTTAAAAATTCGACAAAAATATTTAAACATGCATTTCTGTGTTATTATGCGTTTGCCATATTCGATTTTCATAGCAGTCATTTTATGCAGTCTCAACAGTGTGTTACATGGAAAGGAAGTATTTTCAGACTGCATTTATGTAAATTTCACTCTTTTATCGTATCCACTTTTATCATATACCATTTTTAGCAGATATTTTAGCCACACAGGATCGAAAAATAATGATGTTTAATAGTAAAAATAGCAAACACTACAGTTTTTATAAATTCCAGATAAATAGACAAATGTCAAAAACTTCATAAACTTACAATAAATTTAAGCCAACTGTATTTTTATAAAAATATTCGTAGAAAACGTTTTCTATTTTATCTTGTTATAAAATTGTAAATTATATATTTTTTCGAAATATACAATTTTTTGAGAACATTAAATATTCATTTTTTTTTTTAATTTTGATTCGATGACAATACGACTTTGAAAAATATAACGTTATCAACAAGTTTAAGTCAAAACAATATTCTTATAAAAATATTTAAAAAACATTTTCTATTTTATCTTGTTATAAAATTGCAAATTATATATTTTTCAAATATAAAATTTTTGTAAGAACGTTAAATATTCATTTTTTTAAATCTGTGATTAAATGATGACAAGCTACGATTTTGAAAAATATAACGTTATCAACAAGTTTAATTCTTATAAAAATATTCAATCTTGTTATAAAATTATTCAAAATTAAAATTTTTAAAAATATTTTTTTTCATAAGTTTAAGTCAAAACAATATTCTTATAAAAATATTCATAAAACATTTTCTATTTTATCTTGTTATAAAATTGCAAATTATATATTTTTTCAAAATATAAAATTTTTGTAAGGACGTTAAATATTCATTTTTTTTCTATTTTATCTTGATTTTGAAAAATAAAATTGCAAAGTTTAATCAAAACAATATTCTTTTAAAAAATATAAAAAAAATTTTTTTGTAAGCAAATTATATACAAAATTAAATATTCATTTTTTTAAATCTGTGATTAAATGATGACAAGCTACGATTTTGAAAAATATAACGTTATCAACAAGTTTAAGTCAAAACAATATTCTTATAAAAATATTCATAAAAAACATTTTCTATTTTATCTTGTTATAAAATTGCAAATTATGTATTTTTTCGAAATATACAATTTTTGTGTGAGAACGTTAAATAAACACACATTTTTTGAAAATCTGTGATTAAATGATAAGCTACGACTTTGAAAAATTTAACGTTATCCATCCATATTGTTTAATGCATGAGTTCCTTCTGCAATTTTTGCAGCGCGTTTTTCACTACACCGCGCATTGTTCCTCTTGACGAGCGTTCGGCACTACCGTTGCCACCAGCCGCGAATGCGACTGACTGGTTTTACGTGCTCGTCTCGGCTCTAATTCAATTACGCCATCCGGTACAATCTCCGTCTACCCGGTGGCGTATTTATAGCCACGCGAATAATCCCTCTATACTTTTCCGCCCTCGTGCATGTCATTCACTCTTTTCGAATCCCCTCATCCTCGTCTTCGCGATATGTGTCACTCGCATGACTCGTATAAGACCCTATCGTGTTTCACGAATGATTCCGCCGGATCGAACGTCGTCGATTCGTTTTTACTCAATTTTTCGCGCATCCAATTTCGCTAGAGCTACCGCATGCCGTCAAAGCTATTCTTTCTTATTGGGCAAATTGTCAGCCAGACTTTGCTTTTTCAACGCATTAAAATTTGTATTTTGTGGTTAATTTATTTTCCACTTGTCACGATGGTGTCAAAATCAAAATAGATAATCGATTTCGTATGCAAAATGTTTGACGATACACTTCTCAATGTAAATTTATGAAAATTATAAAAATAATATATAATTTATTGAGAAATATGTATCTATCTTATTCTACCCCCTGCTAAAATTTAGATACAAATTTAAGTTAAATTAAAATAAAAATAATTAAATACACTTTTCAATGTAAACTATGAAAACTATAAAAATAATATATAATTTATGGAGAAATATCTTATATTTTATCCCCTTCTGAAATTTAGATACAAATAATATTAAATTAAAATAAAAATAATTAAAGTACACTTTTCAATGTAAACTTATGAAAACTATAAAAATAATATGTATAATTTATGGAGAAATATTTTATATTCTATCCCCTTCTGAAATTTAAATACGAACTTCAAATAATAAGTTAAAGTAAAAATATAAGGTAAAATTTTTATTGCCTTAATTAACGTATGGATTTTGGGTTGAAATTATAAATTTAAAAAAAAGTTTTGATCAAAAATTGTAAGACTTACGTTGTAGGGGAAAAGATGATATTAGATTTAGTATAGGAAACATTACCAAAATTATCCTGAACTATTCTTTCAAATGGAGAGACTTTTAATATAAATTTCTTTCACACAAATTTATTTATATACCCATCCTGTATAGAACAGAGTTAAGGAAGAGCTCAATGAAAAAGTTCAATAAAAAACCGCAAATTTATGAAATATTCACTTATTTTGACATATACTTTCATGATTTTCAAATATCCGCTTTTCCATTAAAATATTTAACGGAGTTTCCACGAGGTTATAGTTAGAAACGATTGATAACTCTATTTTCATACAGCGCAGGTGTAACATTGCACTCGCCACGTACAATCACCCTCTTGTTTCATAATATATTTTCTCTACGTCGACGGATTCGTTTCCCTATAAAAGTCTCAAGGCAAAAAAGAAAAACGAGAAAATTTGAACAAAAAAGTCATGATTCGGTCAAATATGACGTCAAATGACATCGAATGGACATTATTTTGACTTTCTGTTCTCCTTGGGTACTTGAAATTCAAACATCTATGTCGCAAGGTATTTACATTTGGAAACATTAAAAATTCATGCCACGGAGTTCTAGACAATGACGCGGCGACAAATAATGCATGTATACATATGCGCATACATTAAAAATCTATTATTTACCGTTTTAAGCGCGTGTATAGGCATATGACTTCCGGTAAACAATAAGAGAACACGTCGCCTGTTTCTCCCTCCCTCTCCCTCGGAACAAGTTCTATCGCGGATTATCTTCCTTTCTCCCTCTCTCTCCCCCGCGCTCTCACTCTCACTCTCTCTTCGTGAATCCCAATCCTGCGTGACGGTCCAGCGTGTCGTTCCTCCGTCGCTCTCACGTGGCTCACGACATGCGTCACTGCCAGTTGGGCTAATACGATCCTCGATCTGCGCACGAGCCAATCGCACAACCGCCCGTCGGCTCTCCTTTCAGCAGCCACGACATGTTTTATCGCACCTTCAGCGATCGGGGGAGGTCCTATCCCTGATCACCCCCTATCTGTCCTTCAGAGAGATCGACGTACGAATGTTCAATCTGCTGTTCAATCTGCGCATCGGTGATGCAGATAATCCGAGTGTCACCTGTCCGCCGATGTTGAGGCGACGTGAGGAAAAGTACAGTCCGCGGGGATACTCGATATAGACCAGTCGATTCCTGCCAGTCGTCCCGACCCACAAATGGACACCTGCTCCCGCAGAAACACGTTTCACTCTCGATCGCGGTCTTCCCCTCCGTTCACTTTCGCTCGTGGGAGCGAGCTCCTTCTACGAGAGCACACCGGCGACGAAGCATCAAAAGAACGTTCGTCGCCCTTCGATCAGGATGCCCTGCCGAAAAACCAAATGGGGGTTTTCCCAACTCGCCGCGACAAACCCCAAGACGCTTTTTTTTAATCCTTAAACGTCGGACTCTACACACGCCGAATTTTTGATCCTTGACTTTTGGAACGGAACGCTGATTATCATCTCACAACCTTGAAGTGCTCCGGATTCTAGAGACTTCTCTCTCTCTCAATCGAACAGTTTGAGTCCTTCAGGTTAGGTAGCTGTTGCTCCGAGATTTTCAATGTCCAAGTTTTGCAGCATTCTGGAGCATCTTCGAGCTCTGCAACCCCTTCTCTCTCGGAGAGAATAGCCCGCAAAACTGGTATTAACGTTAAATCTGAACAGTGAAATGCTGATGTTTAGAGTCGCAAGTTTAGGCGACTGAAGATGAAATAGTTATTCGCTCTTCAAACTCCCAGATTACTGGTTTCTCTCGGCTCGACCTAACCTCCTAACGTGTGTCTGAAGTTTTTCAAATCTTCCGAACTTATAAATTTTTAACAGATTTTTCTTGTTGGATCCTTAGATTTATTTAAATCTTCACGTTGACGCTCCGACGCGCTCGAATTACACCTCGCATGAATAACGTATGGGTGAAACTTCGAAACCTTTGACGCCGGGGAACTCCCGGAATTTTCAAGTTCGACCGATCCCGCTTGTTTCTCACGGTAATATTACTCCGCGCCAATCTGCCGCGCGATTGGCACAATCTTCCCACGAGCGACAAGCAAATGCCTCAAGAATTATCAGCAATTCTTTTTTTTTTTTTTTTTTTTTTAGAAATCACGGACTTGTTCGAAAAATCGAGCGAGTCAGAAGTGCAATTCCTTCAAAAAAAGTGCAATTGATTTGAACACATCGATCGTCGTACTTGAGCGTCTCTCTCCAGGAACACGACGAGCCGAATTTCCAAGACACCCACAGACGAAGAGAAACGCACGAGAGGAATTTTTACACGCCGCCGGGGATCTACGAAAATTCGCGTTTGAAATTCGAACGCCGTCGGGATTGCGAGCAATCGATGCGATACGAGACGCGCGACGTTTCGCGAGGAGCGACCATATCGGTAGCGCGAGTCGCGCGCAAAATCGCGATATCACCTAACCTCACTCCGCGACAGCACCAAACCTACTGGCGAGATACAACGCAGTTCGTCCGCCGCGGCCAACCTGGCCCGCCGTAGGTGGGAAACGGTGGGAGATGCGCGCCATACGATGACGTCATGTGATGACGGTGAGGAATGGCGAGGGTAGCTGCTCGATAGCGGCGTGACCTCGCGGGGACGCGCTCTACCTTATCGACGCGCGCGCCTACCGCGAACGATGCGACATTCAATTGTATATCGGAAGAGCCGAGCTCTTTACGGCGAAATTATTTTTCAAACGCAAAGTAGAGCTCGTTTCAACCGGATGCGGATGACGTCGGTTTCTTTTATACTTTTGTATTTTGGTCTATCAATGCGCGTGCTCAGGGTCATGCCGTAAATTTCTAGATTGCCATCTATACGGGTTGTTTTTACACTAACGTTTTTCACGTGTAAGCCATGTAAATTGAACAATCATAATGGATCGATTTTTTTAAGTTATATTTGCAAACGTGCCCGAGGAGAAATAAAATGAAAATAATATCAGTTTGACGTCATACGACTAAATCGTGACGAAAAATCGTATTTTGGTCAAATGATATCAAATTGACATTATTTTGACTTTCTTTTTGGGTAGTTCTGCAAAAATAAAAAGTAATTTTAGGCTAGTAGGATTCAGATTAAATATATTACAGTAATAAAAGTCATGTAAAAGATGATACACGATACTAATATAGAAATATTGTTATTTACGCTGTGAGCTTCGAAACGATAAAACAATATTGCTTAATTCACAATTGCAACATTCGTAATATGCATAATTTTAATTTTCTGGAATAAGATATCTGAGATCTCGAATCCCTTCTCGAAAAGGTTTTGCGTTTCGAGAAATCAAAAGTTTTTGCACTATCTTTGTGATGCGAATCTCTTAAAACCTGAACACAAGCTCTCAAAAATCTTGATTGATTAAATATTTTCCCCTAAGTAGTTCCGCGGCAATAATCAATAAATATTAAATTAACTCCAATTTTTCTTCAACCCGTTTGGCCACACAATTTGTTATTAATTGTTAACACTACGTTTCGACCTCTGGTTTAAGTCATTATCAAGAGCATAAAATTTACATATAACTATGCAGATGGAAATCGCACATTGATATCTGTCTCGTTGACATTATGCCCAAACTACATCAACAGAAGCCAATTATAGTCGAGGGATGTCAGTAACAGATAGAAGTGTGTACAATTAAACAAATTCTAAAACTTACATATTCTTTTGTGCATTGCAGATAAAACTCTGTCAAATATAAAAACCGCGACATCTCCTCTTGTGGAACAAGAACGTCATATTATACAGACATTTAATAAATGACTGTTTTAACTACGCGAGATAGAACCAACGAATGTGTCAGAACACACAACAGTAAATAATAAATAGATATATGTTATGTGTCAAATAATAAAATCATATAAACATTACAAATGTGTCGAAAGGTAATAACAGGTAGAACGACAGGATATTTGAAGTAATAAAAAAAGATGCAGAAAGTATAATACCAGTATGGACATTAACAGCAATGAGATTCAAATTATTAAAATTGATGCAATTGGTAAATTTTACACACTTGACAAGGACCCAAACCAGAGGTCGAAATGTAGTGTTAACAATTAATAAAAAATTGGACGGATCGAAGAAAAATTGGAGTTTGTTTATTATAATATTCCTTAGCGAAGAAAAGTTTGAATTTGTAAATATTAAATTGTAAAAAAAATTTACTCTTTAAACAATTTATTAAATATTTAAATTCCAGTTGTAGTTTTTACTTTTTTATCCTAAAATAAAATGATTTTTTTCTAATTATGTTTAAAAAAGTTTTATAATTTGGTTTTTGAAAAAAATGGGCTGAATTTTTAGTTCCTGACAAAGTAATCTTTCTTTAAAAAGCATACGAAATTTGGAAAACTTCGAGACTTCACAAAGTTTCGGATTTGAAAAAATGAGGTTTTGATCCATCTTTATTATTTTTCACAGATATATTGTATAATAATATATATAAAACCAAGATCTTCAAAATTAATAATGTCAAATTTTATTCTAAAAGAATAAAATATTAAAAAGCAATATTTTCCAAATTTCTTGCAAATTTGATTAAAATTTAAAACAGCAAAACTAAAATTTTCAATAAAAAAACTTTTATCTTCTATTTCTTAATATTAGCATATTGGTTATTATTATTAAGTTTCTAATTGGATATATTTAAGTCACGTTAAAATACACATTCAATACATATTACAAGTTACATTGAAATTATTTAGATAATAAAATGTTTTATTGATACGAATAGATGAGGCAATCATTAGTTAAGATGTGATTGATACATTCTACAGAATGCAAACAATGCACGAAATACGCAATCACTCCGGACAGCAAACTTACTGACGTGGATCTCATTCGATTGATTTATAGACATCAATTAGTTACACGATACAATAATACTTATAGTTGTCGATTCAGTTACGATGCGGTTGTCTGTTTCCTAGCTTCTCTGCACAATTGCATCTGCAACCGTAACGTACTTTCATGCCTCATCGATTATTCTTCAATTGATTAACAAAGATGGGAAATCTCTCTTTTCTACAATTCTATGCATCACTCAGCATTCGTCAGCATTTAAAAAAGAAAAATTTCTCGCATGGTAGCTTTATAAGTAAAACTATGAATATTGAAATTAATATTATATTAAATGCAAATTAAGATAACGTGTATATCTCATCAAAAGTGGTAATTAAATTAAAATTTCTATTTGTTACCAATAATTTATTAGTACTAAATTAAAATATATTTTATTAGAATTAGTTAGAAAAAACGCAATAAAATAATAAAATCATTTCTAATTTATTTTTTTATATTTATTTATTTTTTTGTCAGAATTAAATTAATATTATTATTAAAAATATTACTTAGAATTATTTTAATTAGTATAATACGTTTAATTAATTAGTATTAGTAATACGTTGATTGTATTAATTAATATATAATATGTATAATATGATGTGTAATATGTATAACAATAGTAACATACGATATCTAATACATAATATTTAATGTTATATTAAATTTGTGCTCAACTTTTATTTTAACCTTGCCAAGTTGTTAAAATAAACGAACCTAATTTTATAAAATATATTTAGAATAATATATTTTATATTAATAACTATCAAATATTATATTAAAGATATATATTTTCTTGTAATGTTTAATTGCTAACACTTAAAATTATGACGCAATTAAAATGTAATTAAAGTGCAATTTTTAATTAACATATGTAAGTAAATACACATACACAGATGTGTATATATATATATATATATATATATATATATATTGTGTTTGTATTTTATGCGAAACGCCTACACTAACGCTTCAAATAAACATTGGAACGTCAAATTCCTTGTCATGCATCATATTTTGGTGAAAGTTACCAAAATGAGAAGTCATTTTTGTAACTTACTCTATGATAGAATACACAATTTCTATCCCTAGAATTTAAATTATTAATATTATTATGCATTAATGCATAAGTAACATACGTTACTTAATATCATTTTATTTACACCAATATTTACAAATAAAGCTTTTAATTATTTTTATATCTTACTTCTTGCCTTTCATATCTTACATGCAAACATGTAAATTCATAATGTATAGATTTTTCAATCAAAAAATTTTTAGATTGAAAAATCTTTACTACCCTAATATTTCTTCGTTTTGATGTTTCTTTGAAAATAATAATTTTAGAATAACATGACTGTTATGTAAACAAGAATTTGCAAGATTTTGTAGTAAAAAGATGCTTCTCTGGCAATCGTTCCATCACAAGCGTAATTTTTCCGCTTAACCAATCATAATTTAATTCGATATTCCAGTGCCGTATGCCTTCCAGAATTATCGAAGCCGAGTGACGATGCATTCGCGATAGAAGAGTACGGAAACGAGATGAGGGTAACAAAACGAGGGTGGAAAATCAAGAGGAAGCTCTGACTATCCCTTCTTCCATTTTGTCCTCCTTTTCCTTTTCCTTCTCTTCTCTCCCTCGTCTTCCTCATTTCCTTCTCCAACAAGACTCCTCAAGACACGATAACGAATCAATTGAGATCTGAATCGAGCCCAAATTCAGATAAGTAGAACTTAGACGCTAACTAAATAGGTAAGAAACTGCGATGGAGATAACGAGGATTCAAGAACTGTCTTGTCAATCGTGCATTAATTCTCTCTACTTATGATTACTATTATTATTATTTTGTTAAGAAAGATTTAACGAAAAGGTAAGAAAGTAAGAAGAATCTTACGCGCTGGAAAAACAAAAACTAAAACCTTATTTTGCGCTACCAATTTCTCGATCCTTAATAAACGAAACTTTCCGAAACTTTACGTTTAGAAAAAAAAAACTAAAATAAACAACTCAACAATTTAAAATTCTCTATAGCAAAACGAACGGTTCTGATTATTATAAAAGTTTTGAATTATTTTGTCATTAATTGTCGTTAATCGTTAAAAAGCTATCCTTGATACGCAACACCATACTGGACACAAATTTTTGAAGAAGCGGTTGTCGCGCTTTGCCAACATCCATCACTTCCTCATGGTTCGCCTCGCCATGATCTTCGTAATCAATGACGCATTGATTGGTGATTAGACTGAACGCGAACACAGTGAGATCGCAATGCCGGGCGGTGATCACCTCATGAACCGTTGACATGCCTAAATGGTAATATTACATGTGTTATTATACATAAAAAATATATATTATATGTAATAAAACATATATATATTATATATTTTTTTTATTATTAATATGTATGTATTTTAATTATTAGTATACATATTATTAATATTTTAAAACAAAACGTTAAATAATATAACACTGGTTACAAAAATACACTGTTATAAAGAGAATTTTATCATTACAAAGATTATTCCATTATCTCATTCTGTAGATTTAATTGCCCCACATGACGTTATGCAGATCAACAACAGGTAATAGCAAACACGTCTTAAACCTATTGTAAACTTCTGTACAAGAAAATTTAATTGCTTGTCTATCATGAATCATAGAGAAAGATACTACAAATATGAAGAAGTATAATTTAACAAATAAAAGTATAAATAGGTTTGCAATATATAAGAAAAATACATTAAAGTGTAAAAAAAGTAAGGAGTTACCATTAACGTATCTAACACGTTTATTCCGTTCTATTAGAGACATTAAAGCGTAATTACACATTAACACCTTTAACCTTACAGAATGTGACCATTTACTAATGAGAATTAATAGTAATTACTATATTGCATTATAATAATTATTATATAAATTACTTTTTTAATTACTAATATGTATTTTAATTATATATGTATGTATGTATGTATGTATATATGTATTAGTATGTATATATAGTGTGTATGTATATAATATTAATATATTTTTTATATATTTTAAAGCAAAATAAAATAAAAATAAAAATACACCGTTTTTTTAATACATTTTTTAAATTACTAATATGTATGTATTTTAATTATTAGTATACATATTATTAATATATTATTAATATTTTAAAACAAAATGTTAAATAACATAAAGTAAAAACCGTTATAAAGCGAATTTTTTCATTACAAAGATTATTCCGTTATCTCATTCATTTTCTGATTTAATTGCCCCACACGACGTTACACAGATAAATAACGAGTAATAACGAGCAAAACACGTCTTAAATATATCGTAAATTTCTGTACACAACGAAAAAAAAACTTAATTTCTTATCTATCACGAATCAACACGTATTATATGATATTATATGAACTTAGATAACTTAGAACATTAACACTGAATATCTTTAAGAGGATTTTGTACTGTGTGACATTTACTGATATTTTTAATAATGTCTCTTGTGTGATAACTAAGAAATTAATGTAATTTCGTATCTTTCGATATTCAAATGTATAATATATTACATTTCTTTAATAATTTCGTTACAAATAGAATTATGAAATAAATATTACTATTTATCTATATTACTATTTTCTGTGAATAAATATCCTTGTAGTTTTATATAAGGATGTATATATATATATATATATATATATATATATATATATATATATATATATATAAACAGTACTTAATACATTTAAAAAAGATCAGTTAAAACAATTTGAATCGAATTAAACTCAATCTCAGAGTTATATTTAGTGAACTGATTTTTAATAAAATTTTGGTGTTTTCTTAATATCTTGTTTGCAAAATAAATTAAAAATTTAGTTCAAGACAATCATAAGGATAATTCAACATATTATTCAAATCTTAAACAATGTTAAATGTAGTTAAATCAACTTGTAGTAATTGAATAAACATCTATATATCTAACTGTATATCCAACTATATTTCCAGTTTTAATCTTTTTACTAAATTTTATAGTACAAATTATTATGTCAGATTGTTAATTTGATTCGAGTTTTATTCAATTTATTCTGACTCGATTGCAGTTGGTACAACACTGTGTGGCTCTGAGATTTAGTTCTTTTTATCTTAATACTTTTTAGATTATTTCTCAGTGTATTTAAAAATTTTTTGATAAAATAGGGTGTTTTCAGTTATTACGGTTGTTGTACAGTTATTACAGTTCAGTTACGATGTGTTGTGTGTATGTTTGTGTATATGATAAGAATTATCAAAATACAATAAAACTTTGCAAAATCATAACTTTTTTGAAATATTTTAGATGAACTTAAATGAACCAAAGGTAAAAAAATCAGTTTTCAACAATAACTTTGCACAATACATATTATACATAGTTTTAATAAAAGTAATGTGTAGAAAAGTCTTTAAATGTTTTTCAAAGTATCAAAATATTTTTATCGCTTTGTTAATAATATGCACAAAAATACAAACCATTATTTCTTTCTATAGCTGTTAGATAATTTGGAAAGATTAAAAATATGAGATATTTCAGTAATGAGAAGCGACATTATAAACAAGTAATGCATTTAATATATAAATACGCTTGACTAATTATAATAACTGCTACATACCAACTGCATCGACACCGATCATTCGCAGCATCTTCAACTCTGCCACCGTCTCGAAATTGGGTCCACCTAAACACGTGTAAACTCCCTCATGTACGATATCGTCAATACCCATCTCTTCAGCTACCTGTCTACCGATCCTTATCAACGAGGCGTTGTAAGCCTTGTTCATAGGTGGAAATCGAGGACCAAATCTGAGAAATAAAGAGACAAATGTTAAAAATAAACTGATAATAATAATTGTGGATAATCAAATCATCATTATCTTTATATTGAATAAACATTTCAGAATAGACATTTGTTTTATTTAATTTTGCGTTTTTCTTGAAAAAGAGGAAGTGGTAGATTTCTTCAATGCGTTGTAGATAAAAACGCTAACAAACTAATTTACAAATCTGTAGAAATTCACGTTATTAACAAATTCAAATACTTTTTTATGATTTTTGTGAGTAAAAACGTTATCAAATCCCATAAATAACCAATTGATAAACTATTTTTTACCGATCGACATATTTGCTCTGTAAAGTTTTTCTACGCTTTACCTCGTTTCTCTTTACCCCCCTTATTTCTACCTTTTCTTTATCCGATTTTATTGTATTATCTTTTCTATTTTCTACATTTTTCAATATTTTCTTCAAACTTTCTTAATCGATCCTTTCCACTTGTATTTTTGTTTCCAAGCCAAATCAAACTGAACTTAGTGTCACATACCGTCTTATTTAATCATATTACACAATATTTTATCTCTATAACCATGATAATGGAAATTTTACTGTGGCCTTCAGTAACATACAAACTCGCGTGGCAGTCAAGTGTTAGGAAAATTTTGTATCAGATAATATTTATTATTTACAAAAAAGTTTTTTAAATTTGATAATGCCGGTTTATCAGTAACCACCATGGGCTCTGTCTATTGACCATTTCCACTAATGTAAATAAACTCTAATCTCGGTTTAACTTACGCTTTATCTTTTTCTAATTTGTAGAACTAAATTAAACCGAAATTAAAGTTAATCTACATTGGTGGAAATGGGCATAAGAAGACAAGTATCAGTCATGGATGATCTTTACAGCAAACAAAAGTGTTAAACAATTCCTCTTCTAACTGAACTATACTTATATTAGAAGAATGTAATGTAATATTTGTATACATATATCATATATTAGTGAATAAATTCGCAGAGCGTGAATTCTACCTGTCGTCATTTGGTCCTTGAAGCGGGTTGTTGCCGGCAAAACCCATCATATTCACATGATCCTTCACTATCATGATATCACCTACTTTGTAGGTAGGATTCAGACCGCCGGCTGCGTTCGTAGCGATTAGATGTGTCACTCCTACCAGCTTCATCACTCTCACCGGCATGGCACACTACAAGTAGCAATTGTCACGTCACAATAAACATATTTTACATTTTTATTCAGAGATTGTAATTACTGCTACCTAATCATACCTTCCAGAGTGGATAACCTTCGTAATAATGAAACCTGCCCTGCATGCACATGACTGGTACGCCTTCAAGATAACCGAAGGCCATCTGGCCGGTATGGCCTTTTACCGTAGATACCGGAAAATGTGGGATTTCTTCGTAAGGGAAGCATTGCTTATCCACAAGGGATTCCGCGAGCGAACCTGGACACAACTCGTTTTGCTCATATGATCCTGTTTAGGAATAAACAAAGGATATGATAGGATAACCGTCACCGGAGATCCCGCAGAGCCATTTTAGAATTGTTCGAAGCAACATACACACACTCACATAAACCATTGTTAAACCTGATAATCTTCAATAAACATCTTTCCGGAAACCTTACGATGTAGGAGATTTAGAGTTAAACGATCAGGAAAATCTTGGAGAAATTATTTATACTCCTTTCAAAGTACCCAAAGAATAGAACAAACAATAAAAAATATTATTAAATGGTCTGTATTCAATTCCGATGATTTTATGATATACCTCGTCGTATTGATTCTTTCCTGAAGCTATAATCATTCTCGAGAAAAGGTAGATTAATTTGTTCCTGAGAACTTTTAAAAATACTTTATAATAACTTATTTTAGTACGCGCGTGCAACACAGTCGTGGCTATTCGTGCTTTAGTTTTCTTGTGCTTTCTTAACTAAAGTTATTACGCGATGGTGTAAACAAAACATATAGCTGTGTTTAATCTTAAGCGACATATAAGTAAAATCAAGGTGCAAAATACATACAAGCGTGGAATAATCAGGCAGATATTACTAATTTTGTTATAGTAAATAATATATATATGTATATATATATAAAATACATTTATATAATATATATTATATATTTATATATAATATAATATATAATATATAATATATTATAAAATAATGTATAAATATAATATCAGAACTTATATATTTTTAAATGTATGATAAATTTTAAAATTTATCACGATTTTGTATTACAAACAACTTCAGAATCGCTTCAGAAGCATTTGTGTACATTAAAATAAATATATGCAGGAATTTAGAATATTGCATATTATTTGAATAGAAATGATCCATCGCTTTTTCGATTAAGTGGTTTTAGTAACAATAATTGATATTTGACATTATTCAAGAATTTTTATAAAAACAAGAAAATAATAAGAAGAGAATAATTTGAGAATAAGATCTTGTTGTTCTTATAAAAATATTCTTGAGTAATATCAAATAGTTTTTATTTGTTATCCAAAATATTTTTACGTCTCACATTATTACTACAACACCAAGTTCAAATATTAATTAGACTTGATTAAATAAACTAAGACCCGTAAATTTTCAAATACTTGAATCTCCACAAAGAGTTTATTACATATTAAATGTAACAATTATTGGGATTTTGGATTGGTAATAGATTAATTATGCCGATTTAGATCAACAATGAATAAGATTATATTATTTGACAATCCAATTCGAAATGAATCGTGTATGTATGTAAAGCGTATGTGAAATACAAAGTAAATAATACCTACCCATTCCCGAGCCGCATATAATTCCTATCTGCGGCCTAATCTTGATGCGATCCAGTAAGTATTGCGCTGATTCCTGCAACGTTTCGAAAGTATACCTGCAAGACAACAAGATACGCATTTTTTGCATAAATAAATATAAACACATATTAAATTCAAGGGCAAGGGCATGACGTCAAGGGATTGACGTCAAACTGGCACGAATAATATCTTTATTAACGTTAATTACTACGGAAAAAGGCAGTAACTGACTACAAACTGGCAACAATGATATCTTAGTTAAACGTTTATTGTGTCGTCGACGTTTCGACCTTAGGTTTAGGTCCTTTTCAAGAATATCTATAAATATTTTGAAAATAGTCTTTTCTTCGCCAGTAATTAAGATAACACATGATAAGGTATTATTTGACAGGCAAACTGGCCACGTGAAGGCTTTTCAGCCAATCAATAAATGATCTGCGCGCCGAACATGGATTGTCAGCCTAACGCAGTCAAACAACGAATTAAAATCATCTTTCGATTTTAATCGTTTTGAATGTTTGGTAAATTGAATAAAGAATTTATTGCGAAAAATATTACCTCAGCCAGGATTCGAACCTGGAACTCCCCCATTCCGTGCGGGCGTCATACCAATTCGACCACCAAGGCATGTGATAATATTTATCGCAATAATCGATACACTTAGTGCGAGCTTATTATTTAAGCAGCGCCTCTAGTGGGGAACACCATCATTTTAAGTCAGTGGTGGGATACAACTTTGAAAATAGTCTTTTCTTCGCCAGTAATTAAGATAACACATGATAAGGTATTATTTGACAGGCAAACTGGCCACGTGAAGGCTTTTCAGCCAATCAATAAATGATCTGCGCGCCGAACATGGATTGTCAGCCTAACGCAGTCAAACAACGAATTAAAATCATCTTTCGATTTTAATCGTTTTGAATGTTTGGTAAATTGAATAAAGAATTTATTGCGAAAAATATTACCTCAGCCAGGATTCGAACCTGGAACTCCCCCATTCCGTGCGGGCGTCATACCAATTCGACCACCAAACATTCAAAACGATTAAAATCGAAAGATGATTTTAATTCGTTGTTTGACTGCGTTAGGCTGACAATCCATGTTCGGCGCGCAGATCATTTATTGATTGGCTGAAAAGCCTTCACGTGGCCAGTTTGCCTGTCAAATAATACCTTATCATGTGTTATCTTAATTACTGGCGAAGAAAAGACTATTTTCAAAGTTGTATCCCACCACTGACTTAAAATGATGGTGTTCCCCACTAGAGGCGCTGCTTAAATAATAAGCTCGCACTAAGTGTATCGATTATTGCGATAAATATTATCACATGCCTTGGTGGTCGAATTGGTATGACGCCCGCACGGAATGGGGGAGTTCCAGGTTCGAATCCTGGCTGAGGTAATATTTTTCGCAATAAATTCTTTATTCAATTTACCAAACATTCAAAACGATTAAAATCGAAAGATGATTTTAATTCGTTGTTTGACTGCGTTAGGCTGACAATCCATGTTCGGCGCGCAGATCATTTATTGATTGGCTGAAAAGCCTTCACGTGGCCAGTTTGCCTGTCAAATAATACCTTATCATGTGTTATCTATAAATATGTTATGTTGGAATAATACAATTTAAAAGCGCAAAATAGTACAACATTCAATTTAAGACTTACATGTTAAACAGTCCAGCAATACATAAAAAACTGATTATGCGGTAAAATGTAACAACATAAAATATTATCTCAGCCAGGATTCGAGCCTGGAACTCCCCCATTCCGTGCGGGCGTCATACCAATTCGACCACCAAGGCATGTGATAGTATTTATCGCAGTATTGCTGAGGTAATATTTTTCGCAATAAATTCTTTATTCAATTTACCAAATATTCAAAACAATTAAAATCGAAAGATGATTTTAATTCGTTGTTTGACTGCGTTAGGCTGACAATCCATGTTCGGCGCGCAGATCATTTATTGATTGGCTGAAAAGCCTTCACGTGGCCAGTTTGCCTGTCAAATAATACCTTATCATGTGTTATCTTAATTACTGGCGAAGAAAAGACTATTTTCAAATTTATAAAATGTTTAAAAGACCGTCATATATAGCAGTTAAATTATCTGTGTCTTTCTGGGAGTTTATAGCAGAATTATAATTTTTTATAAATAGCATCTCTGCTATCTCCCATTTTCTTGTGTATCTCCTTATGTAAAATTCTTGGGTTGTTCCAGTCAAATTTGTGACCGTGCGATAATGTGCTTGCTGACCACAGAGTGGTTAGTTATACATGTTTTCTTATATCGTTCTAGTGTTCTTTTAATCGAGTCCCTAGCTGTGTTTTCGTCTGTCCTATGTAACAAGCGTTGCAATTCGAACAATCAATTTCATACACTAATTCTGTGTGTTTAACAATGCTGAGTGTGTCTTTTCCCTTTTTTGATGAAATCCAACTTGTTGAAGATAGTGTAAAGAACTTTTAAATTGGTGTTCTTTAAAATACGTTCATTGCTTTTTCCAACTTCACAAGTAAAGGGGACAAGGATGCCGTTTCTCGTGTCGAAAACATTGTTATCATGAGTGTTATTCCTATTTTGCCTATACTGTAGTTCTCTTAATTTTTTATTTATTTGATAGTTCATGATGCACTTGGGGTAAAGGTTGTTACGAAGAATTTCTTTGACAATGCTAATATTACTTCTGTGAAATTGCGCGTCAGAAAGTAAAATGGCTCTATCAACTAAGTTAATGATGGTGTTTTTCTTGTATTTAAACGGGTGATTTGAGAAGAAATTTATATATCGCCCAGAAAATGTTGGTTTTCGGTACCAATTTGTTATGAGTACAGTACAGAGTTGTTTTTTCTGATGATGATTGTCAAGGAAAGAGATTGAAAGATCTTTCTCAATTTTGTGGGTGAAATTTAAACGAGGGTGATATCCATTAAAAACTTCGAGAATTGTGTGAATTTCCGTTGTAGGAGCAATCATAAATATGTCATCGACGTGTCTATAGAAGACCGGAATTGTGAATTTGAAGAGTTTAAGGCAATGCGTTTCGAAATCGTTCATTACCAGAGATGGGAGATCCTATGGAACTGCCGAAGATTTGTTCATAGAACAATCCCCCCGAAGCCAAAACTCGTAGAGGACTCGTACCGTTAATAGCGTATAGAAATTGTTGCAAGTTGAATTTAGTCCCTTTTGCGATGTGATGTCAACGAGTTTCAATTGCCTTGAAAATTAGTTCTTTAGGAATGTTGTAAGTTGTTGTAAAGTGCGGTGATGTCAAGGGATAAGAGAGTTTGACTAGAGTATATGTGCATATATTTTTATGTTTCTTATAAGGGTCCAGCTGTCTTTAATGTGTGATTTTGGCTTCGGGACAGATTTCTCTAATATTTCATGTAAATATTTGACAACATTGTATAGCGGACTCTCAGATGCCGATACATATTAAATTGTTCAAAATCGAACGAGTGTCCATATTGAACCCTTTTATACAATCAATTATTATTACTACCTTTCGTTATATATACTTCTGTACGATCGATAAAATTGTAAATGTAAATACTTGCAATGTTGGAACAACTCGTAGTTTTGCTAACTTTCCAATATTTAGCTCTTTCTATCAACTTTTGATCTTTGATCTTATGTAAATCAACCCATGCGGGCAAACTGTGCTGCAGGCAAGAGGGTTGCAAAGTAACTCTCAGACCTACGATCGAACATGGCGCCAGTCGCCTTGTCTCTGCGCCGATATCACAGAGACATATTAAAGCGTACTCAACAGATTGATACTGATTAAGCGGACGTCGTACCCGTTGCTTTAGCTTACACGTGCACAGCTATATTAAACGTCCCATCATAATTGCATGTAATTGCGTACCTAGGCTCTGCGGTAATGACAACTATGGAGACCAGCCATCGCCGTGATATAATTCGTATGATATAAGCAGCTTCAAAAGTTGGATATCGCAGGTACAATTACTTAATATACATACGACCGGTTTCATCATAATTACTACGGTAAGAGGCAACGATGCATGCGGAGTCATTTTTTAAAAATAAATTATTTTAGAAAACTTGAACAAAAATTGATAATAATGAGATATATTGCACACAAATTTTATTTAAACTCAACAAACAATTTTGACCGATTGCTTCATCAGAAATAATGTAATGAAACTTTCGATTCATACGTCCGTTTCGAATTTAAAATTACGTTAAAGTTATATTAATACAAATGTATTAGTAATAAAGATGTATCTTTTTTCTGCTTAATAATTTTTTTCATATTTATTTACATACATTTTTTCATCAGCAAACTGCGCAAAATTATTTGTCGGTTTTAAAACACAATCTCGTTTTTGTCGTGTTTTGCAACAAAACAAATTTCATTACACCGGTTGTTTATAATAAACTAATTGGTCACAATTTTTTATTGAGTTACGTAAGATTTGTATATATAACAATGTATTTCATTATTATCAATTTTTGCTCAAGTTTTCCAAAATAATTTATTTTTTAAAAATACACATTTCACAAATTAATTAGAATCGAAATCCTTATATGGATATATCATTATTACATTGAATTATAAACGATTAAATACATTCGCATTGAACAAAACTGATACTTAATATAATATAATTACGCATGTACGTGTGTTCACATTATTACATTCACTCTATTAATTTCCATAGATTAACTGATTATTGATTCATCGCGCGACTGATCTTGTTCAGTTTGTTATGTAAATACCAAGCAAAGCGTAACAATTATTTTAAATTAAAATAAGATTTGAATTTTTAATTTGTATGTGTACTCTAACGCATCTTAATTATTTCCTTTTAAACAAGTTTTGAACAGAAATCTGATTTCCTGATTTTATAGTTCCATTCTAGATAAGACATTATGAAATATGCAATAAGAAAATATTCACACGAGATAAAGATAAAGTAGGTGTGTCGTGTTTTTCCATTCTATATACTTATAAATCAATCAATATTAAATTTATTCTTAACATTTAAGTAGTATTCATAAACTTGATACCAAACTGTCAAGGTCGCAAAAAGTAATGAAATGCAAATCGACTTCACATATCCTTTTAAAAGAGGATAATTATTCTATAATAGGATAATTTTCTTAATAGCACTAAAATGTAAGTAAACTTCAATTATTAAAATTGATGCATAAATAAAATTGATGCATAAGTAAAATTTTATATAATAATTTGAAAATAATAATTTGAATATCATTGTTGTTAATGTATACTGTTGTTAATCTATACTGATATTATTCTTTCAGCATCATTTTTTATTATTTCGAATATCGTATCGTTCCAACTGTTATTACCTTTCGACAAATTTAATGTTTATATGATTTTATTATTTGACACATATATCTATTTATTATTTACTGTTGCATCTTCTGATATTAATTTTATCTCGCGTAGTTATAACTAGTCACTTATTAAATGTCTGTATAATATGACGTATCCCACAAGAGAAAACGTCACTGTTTTTTGACTTGACTGATTCTTATCTGCAACGCATAAAAGGATATGTGAGTTTTAGAATTTGTTTAATTGCACACACTACTATCTGTTACTGACATCTCTCGACTTTAATTAACTTCTAGATTTATGTAATTTGGGCGCAATGTCAATGAGACAGATATCAAGTGCAATTTCCATCTGCATAGTTATATGTAAATTTTATACACTTGATAAGGACTCAAACCAAAAGTCAAAACGTAGTGTTAACAATTAATAATAAAATTGGCCAGACGGTCGAAGAAAAATTGGAGTTTGTTTATTAATATTTACTGGCGAAGAAGAGTTTGAATTTATCAAGTTTGTTAAGTCTTTTTTATATTGTACGGATTTTTATTCAAATTTTTAATTTTCGAACGCTGAGTCTAAATATTTTATGAATTCTAAATCAATCAGTTCCTAAAATTGTTAAATATAATTGATAAATATTCTTTGAAATTTAAATTTTTCTAATCTAAAATTCTTGGACTTTTCGACTCCTTGCTTGAAACGCTTGACATTTTATTTATTTAATCCTTGTCGAATCCTAAAAATTTGATAATGTTTCGTATTTTGCGAAATTACGAACATCAAAATGGTTAAATGGCCGCAAGTTTGAATTACTACAGTCGGGTTATTATGTGCGCGCTCGTTCACTTCAATTCACGGAAATTTTGCGTGTGCATTTGTGCGCATGTGTGCGGATCCACGATGGATAGATTCTGCGTGAATCTAGTATACACGGTGTAACTAAAATACCAAAAGAGAAAAAAAAACAAAAATATGTTTATATAAATATTAGCAAAATTAAAATCGTTGTTGACTTTAAGTTGGTGATTTACTGCGTTTAAAGATCGACAAACTAAGTCGGCACGCAGCTCATTGATTGGCTACTAAGACCTAATCGTTGAGGTGACTTTAGTTATATGTCTTATCGTTAAAAATATGTTTGTTATAGAATATTTAAGTACATTAGTTTGTCCATCCTGTGTGTCATCTTTTTAATATCGAAAAAACTCAATTAAGAATTAAAAGGCGTCTACCTCTTTGTGTCTATCTTGGAACATTGCGAGGCAAGGAAATATTATTTCACGTTTTTGTTGCTTTATAATAATATTTTAGTTATTAACATTATTATCACATTAACATTATTATCAAGTATAAATGACTCACTAAGAATTTACATTTTTAATCCATTCCACGTGTGCAAATGCACACGTGGAATGGATTAAAAATGTAAATTCTTAGTGAGTCATTTATACTTGATAATAATGTTAATGTGATAATAATGTTAATAACTAAAATATTATTATAAAGCAACAAAAACGTGAAATAACATTTCCTTGCCTCGCAATGTTCCAAGATAGACACAAAGAGGTTACATAATACGATTATTACAAAAAAATGTAAAAAAGTGTGATTTGTAACAAGTGTTTTTCCAATCTGACCGTGATTGGTGAACGGCTGTGAATGAATCAACAAAAGTGACTAATTAGTCGAACTTGTCATTCGCGATCGATATAGTAGTCATCCAAGGTAAATAGATCAATTTACCTGTAACTAATTTTCTCCTTGAACAAGGAGAAAACGGATAAATTGATTGTCTCGTACGCAAACGTGAGGAATTGAAAGCAACTTTTTTTATTCGGCTAATATACTGTTTTCTTGATCAGCATGAAAGATCAGATCTTTCAAAGACCTTTGGTTAGACAACTTTGGTTAGACAAAGACTGTTGTTAGAAATATCTATCTTACTAAGAGATCTAACACCGATCAGCAGAATAAAGTATATGTATATAACTCTTATATAATGTTTTTACATTATATATTTGCACCTTTTTTGTTTCTCGAGCAATAATTTCACGCTTTTTATTTTAATCAGGAACGTTCTGTAACTTGTTTATAACTATAAGACCTTGAAATGGCTTACAACTTTTTCCCGAACACCACGTATATTTGCGAACGCGTCTCGCATACGCGTATGTATTCCGATGCATGATTTGTAATACCCCTGAAGCCTATGTTACGCATTTAGCTTAAATCCGCTACTATTTGAGCTTGCCGGTAGTTTAGCAGGTAACCGCATCGTTTTGTACCAGTTTCAGAGCGAAATTACATCGAATTATAACGAACGCGCGAGCACGTCTGGAATACTTCGTTCATTCGATTTGCGCCATATTTGTGAGAAGTAGAATTAACTCAACTAATTCCGCAATATTGGTAATCGTCGGTAGCATTGATGTTTGTTATTAACATCAATGATCATTCGTACACATATTTCAGAGACTGCTGTTCTTTTATATTCTACATATGACATCTCACAATTATGTCCAATTGCTGTCTCAGTATTAAAATGTGCTTATAAAACTTTCAAATCTTTCTATCGCCAGTGAATATTAATATAAACAAATTTCAATTTCTTCGACCTGTCTGACAAATTATCTGCATGCCACCGACTAGATTTATCGAACGTTGAAATGCAGTAAATTGCCAACTTTAAAACTGCTGTTCTTTTATATTCTACATATGATATCTCACAATTATGTTCAATTGCTGTCTCAGCATTAAAATGTGCTTATAAAACTTTCAAATCTTTCTATCGCCAGTGAATATTAATATAAACAAATTTCAATTTCTTCGACCTGTCTGGCAAATTATCTGCGTGCCACCGACTAGATTTGTCGAACATTGAAATGCAGTAAATCTCCAACTTTAAAATTGATATCAATTTTAAAGTTGGCGATGTAGTACATTTCAATGTCCGACAAATCTAGTGCTTATAAAATTTTAAGTAAAGTTTAAAAATAGTTTATTTTAATAAATTTGTTACAAAAATGTCTCAGATTAAATGTTACTAAAGTTGAAAAGATATGACTTCCAATAAGCTTTTAAGAGCAAAATATTCCTTGCTATTTTTTTATTATAATATTTCTTTTTAGACAGCTTGCATTTCAGATCTTTAATGTCGAAGACATTAGAAATCCCGGGAAAAAATGATTTACACTTATAAAAAATAAAAGTCTTAATAATGTTAAAAAAAACTTGAAAATGTTAAAAATGTTAAAAATAAATAAAGTAAAAAATTATTTTATTGGATAAGATTTTTGTTGAAAATTGATCTGCTGACGGTGTCTGAGCTATTTCATGTTATAAACTTTTATATAAAATATGCATTAAAAATTGATGGACAAAATGCCGATCTGATCATGTCGCTCAGATCTGGTTTGATCTTAGCAGATCTAAATCATTTTTCCCGGGATTCCATGAGAAACGATAAATGGGACTTACGTGTGTCGCGCATGCTTTACATTTGTTTGTGGCACATCGTTATTGGTCAACTTTTTGGTAGCCGGGAAGTTATCGTAACCATTTGTGAATCCCGGAAATGACATTTTTCAATCAAACAGCGAACAGAACGAGAGAGTTGAACACTTAAAATCGAACAGTGAATGACTGATAAAAATGAAAACGAGAGACAAACGAGCAGCCAATCTCGATCAATCCGCGTACATATCGCTCGCTCACAAGTGGCTGGCGTGACTTTCGTGAGCTTATTTTATAGAGGAGTTCAAACGCGAGTCAAAAAAAATGTAAGCACGAATAAGCTAACCAATGTCTTGAACACGCATAAGCGCGTCGACCAATCGACGAACGTATGAGTTACAGTATGAGGACAGGAGTGGGGAGAAGACGTATACAGTGATAACCCGTTACAGAACAAGTGGTCCAATTATTGTTATTTGTTTCGACAACGACGTCGCCAAAGCGCAAAATATAGCGCGATGCAACGTCAACAGAATATTTCATTCAGTTGACAAATTGATTAAGTTCAGCTCGATGAATATATTGTAAAAACGCGTGTTTAAAATCTTATTAAAAATATCACACCGAGGCAATAAAAACGTTTATAGATAAGGTTCTACAAAAATATTTATCTACTATATATATATATATATATATATATATATATATATATATATATATAGTAGATAAATATTTTTAAAATATATATATATATACACAGAGTGAGGAAAAAGTATGGAAACCCTTAAATATCTCGGAAACTACGCATTTTAGAAAGAAATGTTTCAGACAAAAGTTGTAAGGTTGAAAAAGGTCTATTTACTGATCTTATCATTTTGACTTTGCATGGCGTCGTCAAGGTCAGACCAAAGTCATCTTGAATTTTTTAAATGGGACACCCGATATTGCATATTCTTGTAGCTTATCTCGAGAGCTTTTCAAATCACTATAATAAAGTATTTTTTCATAAAGTACTTTTTGAGTTACGAGGCTTGAAAGATACAGTATTTTGACATAAAATACAAAATATCTTGAGAAACATTCAGTTTTCGATAATCTTATCTTGATACTTTTTGCACAGAATAATGAAATCAAGCAATTGGTGTAAAAAAACACATGGTTGATTTGAAAAAAAAATATGTTGCTAAACGTATATGTACTTTGTACCACAAGTATGTACTTTGCAACATTTTTTTTTAAATCAACCATATTTTTTTATACCAATTGCTTGATTTCATTATTCTGTGCAAAAAGTATCAAGATAAGATTCAAAGGAAAGGGCAGTAACTCACGTCAAACTGGCACAAATGATATATAAAATTAATGTTTATTACGACGTTTCGACCTTTGGTTTAGGTTCTCTTCAAGTATATCTATAAATACGTTATAAAGGAAAGTTACACTCGTTTAAGGCGCAAAATTATACATATTACATTAATAACTTACTTAATACACAGTCCAGTAAACAATAATACAAAAATTAAAACACTGATTTCCACATAAATCAGTTGAGATTAAGATAGACATAAAAGGCGTCTGTTGTTGGTGACAGCGAAGAAAGGACTGAGCCGGATTAAATTTGACAGTGTGACGCAGGGGACAAATTTATAATAAATAAATAAAATACAAGAGAAAGAAAAATACAGTATATATAAGTAAAGACAGTATATATAAGTAAAGAAATCAGGTCAATGTTCTAAAATGTCAGCAATAAATAAGTAAAAGTTGTGTCCGTTAATATATAAAATATTATAAATATTAAAATTTTGACAGTATGACTCGGGGGACAAATTTATAATAAATAAATAAAAATAAAAATAAATAAAAGACAATAAAAAGAAAAAGACAGTATGTATAAGTAGAGAAACCAGGTCAATGTACTAAAAAATCAATAATAAATAAGTAAAAGTTGTCAGGTAATTTATAAAAAAATATTAAGAAGTCCATCATAAATAACAGTTAAGTTCTCTGTGTCCTTATGAGAGTTAATTGCCAAATTGCATTTTTTGATAAAAAGCATCTTTGCTATCTCTCTTTTTTTTGTGTGTGTCTCCTTATGAAGAATTCTAGGGTTGTCCCAGTCAAATTCATGACCACAAGATAATCTATGTTTGCTAACAACCGAATGATTCGTTGTATGTTTTTTAATATCATTCTAGTGTTCCTTTAACCGAGTCATTACATGTCGTTTCGTCTACCCTATGTAACACGCGTTGCAATTCGAACAATCAATTTCGTAAACCAATTCAGTTTGTTTAAGAACATTAAGAGTGTCTTTTCCTTTCTTTATGATAAAATTCAGTTTATTAAAGATAGAGTACAACACTTTAACATTGGTGTTCCTTAAAATGTGTTCAATGTTTTTAGCAACATTATTGAACGGAATGACAATGCAGTTTCTCGCGTCGAAAGTAATGTTATCATGGGCATTATTTTGTCTATGCTGTAATTCATTTAGTCTTTTATTAATATAATGGTTAATGATATGCTTGGGGTAGAGATTGTTGCACAGAATTTCTTTGATAACACTAATATTGTTTTTGTGAAATCTATCGTCAGAAAATAAGATAGCTCTGTCTACAAGGTTTGTGATGGTGTTTCTCTTGTGTTTAAATGGAGAAGAATTATATAAGAAATTAAGATATCGATCCGAAAATGTTGGTTTTCGATACCAATTTGTAATAAGTGTATCGTTATCTCTAATGATGGTCGTATCAAGAAAAGAGATTGAGTAATCTTTCTCAATTTCATGAGTGAAATTTAGACCAGGGTGATATTTATTAAAAACGTCGAGAATAGTGTTGATTTCAGATGTAGGAGCAATCATGAATATGAAAATTTTTCAGAATTTTTAACGGGACAATTTTGAGATTTTGTCATTGAATGTTAATTAGAAAGATATACTAGAAGAATCCATCAAATAATCATTGGAAAATTTAAAATATCAACATTTTGAGATATCAACACATTGCTACTTATCGAATTAAATTTTTGAAATTGCTTTTTAAACAAAAATTGCTACTGCCTTTGGCCATACCATAATTAATATTGAAAAGCTGCTTGAAGTAATAAATATTTTCCTTATTATTTAGTTTGCAGAAGCATTTTTTGTATGAGTCAACTCTGATAAGATATTAGAAGTAAAAGCGAAAATTCAGTATGTAATTGGAGCACAAAATCGAACGTTAAACACAATTGTATTGTACAGATAAGATAAGAAATTTTACGGCGAGATGTAAAAGGACTTCCGATATCCTATCCTTTTTTAAATTATTTTAAATAAAGATATATTATATATATATATATATATATATATATATATATATATATATATATTTATATAAAACACATACACATACACACATTACATTTTATTTTGTATAAAAATTAATAAATTGAACTAGAAACAATAAAGGATACAGAGAAAGAGAGAAAATTCTTTCGAATTTGAAACATTTTGATTATAAGGATATTGAATAAAAATATATTTCTAATATTATATACACAAATTTATTCTTTAATAATCTGTTTAAAAAATTTAATTTAACATAAATTAATGTTTGGAAAAAACAATAACCTATTAATTAGTCATTTGACATGAATTATTAAAGTTCAATATAACAATAGGATATAAGTTATCTATTGATCTCTTAAGTTATCGACAGGGTCAGTTTCCTCTAGATCATCTTATATACTTGTTAAAGATAGTGTTTGGAATTTTCCAGTAGTTTTTGTAAGTTAAATCATATTTATATATATATATATACATATATACCCCTAAAAATATAAGTAATTGTTATATGTGACTGAAAAAATTGTAAAAATAAATATAAGTAATTGTTATACGTTGATTGTAAAAAAAAAATACCAATCAAAAAAGAACTTAAATTCGTAAATTAATAAATATATAATGAAAAAAATTTCGGTAAAAGAAATAAGAAATAAGAAACAATGATGAAAAGTAAGGTGTTTCTTATTATATTGACTGCATTTTTTGACTTATCTCTCCCAATTAATTTATTTTGTTACCGTCCATTATTTATTGAAAAAATTTTTTTATTATATTTGTACTTTGTTTTATCCGTTCACCTGGCCTTCATGTCTTATCATATTGACTGTCCTTTGACTTACCTCTTTTCATTAATTTATTAAATTATTTTTGTCATCGCCCGTTACTTTATTTAATTCGTATTTGTATTTATACTTTATAAATTTGGCCTTCTTCATACCGTATTAATATTTATAATATTTTTGACACACTTACTGACGTCACCTTTAATTCTTTTTTGCTTACATTTTAGTACATTGACCTGGTTTCAACGCACATTTACCGTCTTTTTCTTTCTTTTCATCTTATTTGTTTATTACTAAGTTGCCCCCTAAGTCACACAAGCAAATTTCATCTCGCTCAGTCCGAATGTAGCTGTCACAAACAACTGACGTCTTTTATCCTATCAACTCAATTGTATATTCTTTTTAAATCTAATTATATATAATTCAACGTTTTTCCAACACTTTGTATTTCGGAACACGGGACTGAGTAATGTAAGTCTTGAATGTAATTATATACTTTTCCGTGTATGAAACGATCGTTACATTTCTGTACCACTTTTTTGTAGATTTACTTGATAAGGACCCAAATCTGAGGTCGAAACGTAGTAATAAATCATCATTTTTATATCAATTATGCCAGTTTGACGTCATTTAACACTCCTCACCTGGTATTTCCCATCACTGGCAAAAAGAAGACACTCACTAAATTTATTATATAAATATATATTAATTTATTTTAGTTATTTACGTTTTGAACAATTTGTTATTCGAATAATTTAAAAAAGACATTATTTCTTATTTAAATTCTAACTTTAATTTCTTCGGTAAACTTAATCGAATCAAGCCGATTTATTGCAAACCGATTTATTTTGCAAAATATTTTATTACTCGATTTGTTTTATAAATAAAAAAGATAACTTATATCCTTAAAAATGTAATTAAACTATAAAAATATACCACAGATTTCAATTTTCTTCGATCCGTCTAGCCAATTTTATTAATTATATCAACACGACATTTCCTCGGTAAACTTAATCGAATCAAGCACCGATTTATTGCAAACAGATTTATTTTGCAAAATATTTTATTACTCGATTTGTTTTATAAATAAAAAAGATGACTTATGTCCTTAAAAATGTAATTAAACTGTAAAAATATACCACAGATTTCAATTTTCTTCGATCCGTCTAGCCAATTTTATTAATTATATCAACACGACATTTCCTGTATACCAAAATTATTTGGTCCTTATCAAACATGTAGAACTTTACATGTAATTATGCAGGTGAAAAACACACATTAATATCTGTCTCGTTGACATTGCGCCCAAACTACATCAATCTAGAAGCTAATTGTAATCGAGGAACATTATTAATGAACAAAAACGTGTACAATTAGATCAAATTATAAAACTCATATTTTGTCGTAAAATAAGACTCCGTCAAAATTAATTAGTAAAAACAGCGACATTATTTTTGTAGGATATTCACACTTAAGACATTTAGTAAGTAACTGTTAATATCGCAATCATGCAGAAAACCAATGTCAAAAAACAAGAATAAAATAATAAATAATGTTATAAAGCACATGTTTTTACCTACGGGTCGAAGAAAATTGAAATGCTTTATTATTATTCACTGCCAAAGATAAGTTTTTGAAGTAGTAAAAATATAATTAACTTGGACTCTTTGATAATTAACTTCGCATATCGTTGAAAGAAAACATTAACTTGACACGTTTATTTAGTCGTTATCGTTTAATAGTCTCGTGCACACCAGCAACTACATACTTTCTCAGTGTGAAAAGGCATTGATCCTTCTGTCCCAAAATATCCATAAATCAGTGATATTATATCGCTGAAAATAATCGAATCGAATTGGTTCAGTTATTGCATTTGGTGATTGTAAAGTCAATCAGCATCAGTTTCATTGTCGTAGTATTTACACGGTTAGGTTTACACTCCTAAATTTATTGCAGTAACTCGCGATAAGTTACTGAGGGTCAATAGATAAGGCGGAACCCCAACGAATCTGAACGGATCACTCGCACTCGGGTCGGAATTGATGGTCTTGCTTTTTCACTTTCGTAATGACGTCTGTATTGCGTTTATCTACTGATTGCAAAAATAATCGTTTGGAATTGATTTTTAAATTCTAAAATAACAAGTTGTGAAAACCTTTACGGAAAAGAAAGATTAGACACTATATCAAATCTATTCGTAAAAATGTGGACAGCTAACATAATTTGCAGCAAGAAATATTTTACAATAGCAACAAACCTTCTGTCAAAGTTGACAAAGGTTTTGCTACTATTGCAAAATTATAGCTCTCGCTGCAAATAATAGTTAGCTATCCATATTTTACAAATAGTTATGCGATAGTAGCTAATCTTTTTTTTTCGTGTTGCCGCACTTAATAATATTATGCTACATTCTTGCACCCGTAGTCTTCTAAACAGTCAATGATATCGCTTCGTGCGTAAGACAGTCGAAGAATATGCTTTCGTCACTAATATGTCGTAGTTACTGAATAATGCGCATATAATTGCATGATCGATCAGTTATTGACCCTTGAACAATTGGTTGGTACGGCTGAGAGTCAATCAGTAACTGTCGGTTGATTAAATGAAAACGGATGTTGAAATACGCCGGATGTTCCATGCTAGTGGAATGTTTTAATAATATATTTATTTTGCTTATCAGAGACAGTACGTTTCGGTACTCTAACTCTATATGTTACAATACACAAACACAGATTCGTGTTCTTAAAGATTACTTTTCTCTCTATGAAACGGAGAATACATTTTTACATGCATACTTTTCGATTATAAGAAGAGAAAAAAATTCGACCCTATATTTTTTTTACTCTAAATTTGATTAAATAAAAATATAGATTAAAATAAATCATATAAGATTAAACAACTACAGAGAAACAACATTACCGCATATTCGTGATTCTAATAACGTACCTGATATGATATTACTCTACTAAGTCAATTTAACAACTTGAACTGAATAAAGACGACGTTAACTTAGCGCAAAAGCACTATTTATACGTACTGTACATTATGCAACAAGTAGGAACATTCGCGGCAGCCTATTTACCCTGGGGCTAACCAGATGCAGATAACAGATGTAGATATCTAATTCTCTTCTGACTAACTTTTCCACTTTTCACTTTGTTCCAAGCGTATATTATCGAGAGACTGCTCCTAATAGTTTAATTATTCCTAACAGTTTTAATTTATTCGGACGAGTTAATCAAGGTAGGTAGATATCTACATCTTAAAACACTAAAGAGTTTATTTCAGCTCTTCTATCTTCTATAAGATTAGTTTTATTGGCAAAATGAGTAATTACATATCATATAAATATTGTATATTTTAATATATAATATACAAATATTTCAAAATACACTGTATTCGTCCACCGTTCAGTATTCGATTTTTTCTGTAAAAACATATATAAATATGTATAATTATATGTAAGATAAAAATATGTGCATATACATGTTCTCTTTCTCTTATATTTCTCTATTCATATAAGTAAGAGAAATAATAGAAGAATTAAAAAATGATTAAAAGAATCATATTCATATTGTTTTTTTAAATAAAAAGTTAAATAACTTTAAAAAAAAAATGAGAAAAAATTATCTATGTAATATAATTAATATAATTAATTATAAAATATAATAATTTTATATAAATATGATTATATATAATTATATAAATTATATATAATTATGTAAAGGTATATATAAATGATTTATATATTTATATATAAAATATTATATAATTGCAGTTTGCAATTTTGCTTTTTATAAAAAAAATAATTTTTTTTTTCTACATACGGACAGAGGTTACACAAGAGAAAAAATAAATGAAATAATATATTTTACTTTATATGTAATTACTAAGTTATATATCAGATTATTACATTATATATAAAAAATTATATTTTTACAAAAAAATTTTTATCGCGTATATTTTAAAATTAAGTATTCTTTCAGAGTTAAGATCTTTACATAAATTAAATCTCATGTATTTTATTATCTTACAACGCGATAACCTGTAATGCGCGCTGTAAGATAATAATTATCCAAGCTGAGATATGTCAAATACGATATATATCAGCTGAACAATTAATTTGATTATTAAATTACGAAAGATTATTAAATGCAATGGTATGAAAATGTGTACCAATTAATATTTAAAAGTAGTCTCGATAATTCAGGTATAAGTGATTATAAAAGAACTAGCTATTAACTTATTTACTATTATTAATATTTTAGCTTATAACAGGTGCGATCAAATCTGAATAAATGCAAATTTTGTGTAACTTTTCATTTATGTTTAAAAATAAAATCATTGTCTGGAATAAGATATATACAATAATACGTTATATATTAAATATTTCTACAATGTTCCACAAATGCCTTCAATGAATATTTCACTTATCACGCGAGAATTAGATGCAGATTTGCAAAATTGATTTAACTGTGTGAAAGTCTTTTATATCTCCTCATTCAAAATGGAATATAAAAAGAAGTTAGAGTATATCAACAGTGTTGAAGCATATCAATTAGTATCCATTTCTACTAACATAAATTAACTTTATTTCTCAATTTAACTTACTTTTTAGCTTTTTCTAGTTTTAAAAGTTATAAAGAAAATAAACCCAGATAGCACAACTGATCCTTTTGATTTCAAAAAGAATTCACTTTCTTGAGTTCTTTTCAAATTCGCATAATCTGTTCGAAATGAACTAAAAAAGAATTCACTTTTTGTGAATTTTTTATTTCAGTGAGTTTTTGATATTAGTATAATTACTGTATTATTACAAATTTATTACACTATAATATTTATAGTATTATTACAGTATAAATATATTATATGCGCAGTGTAAAATATATAATTTTCCTAAAGAAATAATATTTTCGGTATAATATATATTAGTGTTCATTATAGTTTCGATGTTGACTGCGTGCTCGGCATTCGCATAATAAGCAAGAAGTAAAAAATTGATGCAAATTAGCAAAAAATTAATTGATTACCGCGTCACATCTTGCCGTGCGGTAAGCATTATTAAGGGCCTCGCATATGAAATACATAACAGAACATAAGCATAGCATAAGACCGCTGGACCAAGTGAAGTCTTTTAGAATGCTGAAGAATACTTTTAGAACAGAAATGGGATGGAAAAAGAATTCATTTTGTAAATCAGGAACCAAAAAAGAATTCTTTTCGAATTCTCTGTGCTATCTGGGAAAATTAATCTGCATTTCGATAGAAATACAAACACAGGTTTATTATAAATGTATATATGAGAATTCGATATTTCTCGAATGTTGTTAAGAAGCAAACGAGAAGCGTATCATAATAATATGTTTATTTAGGTTGCGATTGTACAGGAAAAGTGTGGTGATAACTGATAAACGATAATTGTACATTTTCTTCATTTAGTTTACAAACAAAGATTCAAAAGTCATTTAATACAATACACTTATAATTAAAAGATAAATTAAAATCATTGCGATAAATTGAAATCATTTATCGATCAACTATCCATTGATCGTAAATTTTCTACGGAAAATACTCAGCTCATATTGTAATTGCCAATGTGATACTATAATATTATAGTACAATTAGAGATATTACCAACTGTCGATATAAATTTACCAACTTTTGATAAACTTTGTTGTATCAATATTTAAATTAATTATATTATCATTAAATTAATTTATATGTCGTGTATAAATCTAAATTTTAGCAGCTACGCATATTTCTATAAAATTGATACTTTAATATATTTTATCGACAAGTACACGACATTAAAGTTCGAACATTGAACAGCAGTGTCGCTGTTCAATGTAATATCAGAGAGAAGACTGATAGCGAATTCGGGCACTTGCACTAGTGCGCACCGAGTGTGCACAAACGTTCGTTCATAGTCAATTTTTATATTTAAAGATTATTATAAATCCTTTTTTAAATACTAATTAAACAGTAAAATGATCTGTACAGCATTAGTACGGATCGTTTTATTGGCTGAAAATTTTTGAATTTGTTAAGATGGTATTTAAATATAAAAATTGACTATGAACAAGCCTTTGTGCACACTCGGTGTGCACTAGTGCAAGTGCCCGAATTCGCTATGAGAGACGCCACGGGCCGGTTTTAGGTGATCCCTGAAAGCGATACGCCCTCTGTGGACATTAAAACGTGCACATTGAACTACATAGCCAATGTCTACGAATGTTCCCAATGGTAACGCATAATGTGCACATTTCTGGTTGCGTTCTGTGCTATGTCTACGGATAATGGTTCTGTTCCGTGCTATGTCCACGGATAATGGTTCTGTTCCATGCTATGTGCACGAAATGTAGATAATACAGTTTTATACTTCTCTGTAACAATAATAGCGAATTCGGGCACTTGCACTAGTGCACACCGAGTGTGCACAAAGGCTTGTTCATAGTCAATTTTTATATTTAAATACCATCTTAACAAATTCAAAAATTTTCAGCCAATAAAACGATCCGTACTAATGCTGTACAGATCATTTTACTGTTTAATTAGTATTTAAAAAAGGATTTATAATAATCTTTAAATATAAAAATTGACTATGAACGAACCTTTGTGCACACTCGGTGCGCACTAGTGCAAGTGCCCGAATTCGCTATAAGATATATTTATAAAAGTAATAATGCGTTGTCCCCCCGCTCCCTTTTCATTGTCCTCTTCCTCGTCCTCGGCCTCGGCCTCGGCCTCTCACGGCTATAATTGTTCTCGCAATTATATCATTTAATTCTTCAGTCTGAAACATAAACATTAACAAAAATGTAAATGATAAGAAAAGCATATATATATATATATATATATATATATACGTGTGTCTGTCTGTCTGTGAATTCGTGCGGTGTGTGTGTGTGTGTGTGTGTGTGTGTAAGTCCGTCTAGCTGTGGGTGGGTGGGTGGGTGGGTGTGGGTGTGTGTAAAATACCTCTCTTAAGCTAGCAGGACCAAATCAGCAGAATCGAATCGGACCAAGCAGATTATTTAGTACCCATTTTGTACTAATTTGTACCGTTAATAATAATTTTGTACCCCGTGCCATTAAAAAAAAAACCATGGCGCTGCTACCTTAATATTAAGCTAATCAATCGCTACGTATACACTCGGCGCGAAATAATTTGTACTATCAAGATATAAAGTTTCAGATTTTGACTTTATATGTTCATATAGTTCTTTTATTTATTTTTATTATTAATACATTTGCAATTTTATTATTTATAAAGTATATAAGTGTCACAAAAAAATTTATGTTTACTTGTATTACCCATTACGTTTATTTGTATTACCCATTTTATGAACGGTTTATGTTTTAGAAAAAAAATGTTTATTCGTATACATGCTTATTTACAATTAATAATTTTTATGAACAATTTATGTTTTATGAAGTAATTGTGTTACAGTTAAGTTCCTCTTTTTATCCACGTTCATTTCTTCCGCGTTAATAAATAATTTAATATAATTTAAGGAATACAATTTACATCTAATATGAAAATAACTTAAAAAACGATTCGGCAAAAACTAAAATCTTATATTTTAATAGTACAAATTATTTCGCGCCGATTGTATAAGTAGCGATTGATTCTGCTGACTGGAAAGAGTACTTTACTCTTGAGACCGATAGGAGTCGGGGGTAGTTTTTGAAGGATCGGCGGGGGTACAAAATCTGAAACTTTATATTTTGATAGTACAAATTACTTCGCGTCGATTGTATAAGTAGCGATTGATTCTGCTGACTGGAAAGAGTACTTTACTCTTGAGACCGATAGGAGTCGGGGGTAGTTTTCGAAGGATCGGCGGGGGTACAAAATCTGAAACTTTATATCTTGATAGTACAAATTACTTCGCGTCGATTGTATAAGTAGCGATTGATTCTGCTGACAGAGAAGAGTACTTTGCTCTTGAACTTAATAAGTTCGAATTCAATTAGGGGTTGTTTGAAGCAGAGGGGGTGAATATATTAGTTTTTTTGGAGTGGTACAAATTAGTACAAATTATGCCGATTCCATATTTGTCCTTAATTTTCTTTTTTTCTTTTTTTTTATTGTGGTCCTGCTAGCTTAATATTAAGGTAGCAGCGCCATGGTTTTTTTTTTAATGGCACGGGGTACAAAATTATTATTAACGGTACAAATTAGTACAAAATGGGTACTAAATAATCTGCTTGGTCCGATTCGATTCTGCTGATTTGGTCCTGCTAGCTTAAGAGAGGTGTGTAAAATAAAAAATATAATTGTATAATACACACATATAAAAAGTTTTATACTCACATTTAATGTTAAAACGCTCGCGGACGTCGCCGATGCCGTCGCCGGTGCTATCGCCGGTGTCATCGTCCTCGACGCCGATGCCGTCGTTGGTGTCGTCAAAATAAAAATTATCCAAATTATTTTATTGGTTCGAAAATAATTCTAATGACTTACTGAGATTTTTGCGATTAAAATGACACCAAACACGGTATAGATTGGGTAATTTTTAATTAGATTATAATCAAGATGTTAATTACTTATCTAATTAAAAATAATCCGATCTATACCGTGTTTGGTGTCATTTCAATCGCAAAAATCTCATTAATCCATTCAAATTCGAATTAAAATAATTGTAATGCATTAATGAAATTTTGGCAATTAAAGTAAATCGAATCCGATAAAAATTGAAAAATTTTTAATTAGATTAATAATTAAAATATTATTATATAATCAATACCCAGTGAGAAATGATCATCAAATCGACATTAAATTGATGCAAATTGCAATCAATTCGATGTCGACTCGATAGGTCATTTCTCACTGGGTATTTTAATTATTAATGTAATTAAAAATTATCTGATTTATATCGTGTTTGGTTTTATTTTAATCGCAAAAAATTCATTGACGCATTACAATTATTTCTAAATCAATTAAAAGCAAAATGTAAAAGTATTAATTTCTTTATTTTATTCGATTTTTATATTTTACAGACAGATAAGGGAGCTCTTTAAAGATCTTCAATGCTGGAAAGTCGCTGAAAGCGAGAGCGAGAACGAGTAAAGAGCAAGCGAGATGACCGACATCAAAGACAGTTCCGAAGTCTCGACGCGAACCTATCTTAATCTCCAATCTTTTGTATCATATTTCTTCTTACTATAGAAAATAAAATTTTTACATTTTGCATTTTATCGGACCGAAAATAATTGTAATGTATTAATGAGATTTTTGCGATTAAAATGACATCAAACACGACATAAATCAAATAATTTTTAATTAATAAATTAAATTGATAAATAATTAATATAGTTTGATTATGTAACTCGATCGAGCGAAACAAGAATTTTGCTTGAGTAAAAACCTCGGGGTACTGGGCCCTCCCACAAATCTCAATTAGACTAGACTATTTTTTAAGTTATAAGTAAAATAATATTTTTTCTTTAGATTTGAATTGAAAGCAAAAGAGAAAGAGAGAAATAAATTATCTAATAAAAAATTAATTATCTTATAGAGGCCCTCCACCACCCCCGCCGATTCCAACCGGCGGTCCTCTTTTCTTTGGATAAAAAATTTTTAATATTTTTTATCTTTTAAACTTTACTATTTTTTATTATAAATTTATTTTATATTAAAATACAATTTATTTTATATAATGTTGTACAAATATAATCCAGAAGTTGTTATTTAGGCAATAGAAAAAAATGTTTCATACAATTTTATAGTACAATACAATATAGAAATATGAAATCAGATATTTACGATATGTATAATATAATTACAACAAAATTAAAAATTAATTATCTTATAGAGGCCCTCCACCACCCCCGCCGATTCCAGCGGCCCTCTTTTCTTTGGATAAAAAATTTTTAATATTTTTTATTCTTTAAACTTTAATATTTTTTATCATAAATTTATTTTATATCCAAATACAATTCTATATAATATTGTACAATTATAATCTAGAAATTGTAATTTAGAGAATAGAAAATAATGTTTCATACAATTTAATAGTATAATACAATATATAAATATAAAATCAGATATTTACAATATATATAATATAATACAAAAAATGTATATAATACAAAAATATAATACAAAGAAATTGCTGTTCAAAATACATAAAAAATAATATTATTAATAATAATATACTCACAAAATTTTAATAACGCGAAAGTATGCGAAAGCGATAGATACGTGTGATAACACAAATTTTATTAGATATATCTGTGCTCGTATATTAAGAAAGGATATCTGATGAATTAAATCATATGTTCATTTATCAATTTATGATTACAGAATTTTTTATGTTTTTATCTTACGTAAGCAGATAAAAAAGGTGTAAATTAGTAAATGTAACTATTATGTAATAACGTAAAGATTAAACTCGTAGAAGTTCAACAAATGATCATATACAAAAAGACCTTAAACAAGCAGGAAGTTATCTGCTACGCCTGTATTTAATATTTAAGCTAAGTTTTCTTATTCTCTTGTTCAAATAATTAAATATCATAATAGAAACCCATTATCTAATAGCAAATTAATGCATAAGCAAATGTTTTTAACATGGAATGTTGGATGTGACAGTAGAATTGCTGTAAATTATAAATAGATATTTGATATTTAAATTATAAATAGATATTTCACTATTTCATGACAGATCGGATGCTGCGAGAAAAAGAACTCTTACTGAAAAAATTTTTTAATGATACCAATTTAAATAAATTTTCCCTTCTTGCATAATGATGTTAAAATCAAGGAAACTTATTGTGAGTTATGTTTATGTGTTCTAGAGTAAATTTCCATCTTTCATAATAATTATTGAAACTGTCGAATGTATAAGTGACACCTTTTCCCTAATAGCAGCTAGAATGATATCATTTACATATCTCAAGTAAAACCCCTTCTTCAATCCCAGTTTAAAACTGATTTTTCTTCATCTTGCATTACTAATTCCGCAATAATAAGCGATAGTGGTGATTGGAGTGCCAAAACACTGCTTATAACACTACTTTTATTAACATAAAGTATGTTGAATTTATAATACATTTCATCATCTGCAGAAACTTTGATTTCGAAACTCCTGTGAACGGTTCTATGTATTCCAATCTGTTAGATAGACTCACTAGGACCAGTACTACCGAGATGTTTGTGAAAAGAGATATTACATCCAGAAAAAATAATATCAGGACTTGCCAATTTTTAACCTGAGTCTTCTTATACTAATATTAATAAAATACATGCGTTATTGTAGCTAATTACATACGGGTACAAAATGTCTCGGGTACCAACTGTTCGAGATGAGTCGAACTCCATAATAGTGGGATTTTAAAGAATTTTATACTGAAAAATCTAGCAATCTGAAGAGCTATTTCTTAAATTATTTTTAATAATTCTTAATAATTTTAATTATTGATATCACACTAATATGGAGGTACCCCATTCGACTCATCTCGAAATTTTTTGTAACCGTATATTTTTAATCATGTATTCACAATTTACATCATAAGATTCTAGATCACAGTTCTAGATAACAGTTTCGATCTGTACATACAATTCTCAGGTTTACAATTGCCAAGTTCCGATGCTATTTCTTCTGTGGAATATCTCTTTTTACAGCTCGGTAGAACTGGTCCTAGTGAGTTTATCTAACAGATTGGAATACATTGAACTGTTCACAGGAATTTCGAAATCAAAGTTTCTGCAGATGGTGAAATTTATTATAAATTCAACGTACTTTATGTTCAATAAAAAATGTTATAAACAATGTTTTGGCACTTTAATAGGATCTCCACTATCGCTTATTATTTCAAAAGATACTTCATAATTGTTCCTGCTTGCTTTTCCGTTAACATTCTGACAGTTTAGAAAGATTTAGAAAACTGTTTCTAGACAGTCGAATATGAAGAAAATAATTGAATGTGATTGGTCAGTTCCTTACCGCTTAAGACTACACTTACGACTCAATGTAAAACGGACCTTAATGAGTAACATCTCAACAACATTATGACTGTTTTCTTTTTAAGAGACACAAATCGACACAGATTACAACACACTCGAGCACAGTTCGTCACAGTTAAATGAAACTAAAGCCTGCGACACACGGTACGATTTTTTTGTACTGGTTTGCTTATGAAAGCTAATAAGAATCCAGAATTTTAAATCAAGTGACTGTGTCAAATACAATGTGTACAAACTTTTAATACCTAACTTTACAAAATTTATTTTTTTTATACATAAAAGGTTCCCGGTGAATAGTAGAGTTTTATAATAAGAGAAGCGCGATCTTGTTTCTACTTCCTGATTGATCGATTGTAGCCGCCATGTTAGACCCGCAAGGTACACGTAAGGTTGCGTTCAGATTTCCCACCCGGGTAACTATAACACTAGAAGTTGTTATAGTACATGTCACGTATGCTATAGTACTTCTACTATCATAGCGCACCCGGGTGAGGAATTTGAATGCAGCATATGTATATCCTCAGAGATTCCTTCGAATTGCCCTGACTAACTCCGAGATTCCTTCGAATTGCCCGATACTACCTCGGATTTCCAGGCCTTACCCAAGGATTACCCAAGGTCTGTGGATTCGTAACTATATATTAAATTGCGTTTAACATTATATTTAAAAATGATATCGTTATGTTCAAAAATTGCGTTCTTTTGTTGAATTATAATAAATATTTAAATATTTTACAATTTATTACGTTTATTTTATTTTTATTACACTTTCTTTCCCTTTATCTTACCACTTCTTGATGTAATTTCAATTATATTAATTTTTTAAAGCACTCTTATCTACCCTTTAACCTCTTTTACATATTGATACATTAACAGCTCTGACAAAAATTTAAGTTAAACATCTGGAAGATAGCGGCCATGTTAGGGCCAAATATGAATGCAAAGAATAAATGCCTTTCTTCCCCTCCCGTCATTCATCACAGACTTTGGGTTTGGCGCCTGGTACTACCTCGGGTTCCCTAGGTTTACCTGGAATTTCCTCGAATGCCCTGGGATTGCCTGGTCCTTCCTCGGATATGTATTGTGTTATTTATATACCATTTAAATAAATAAATTCACATTGCTTTATTTTACGGACCTAAGATGGCGACGGTTGGCGAGGTGCGGGTAGAGTTCGCGCTTCTCTTATTATAGGACTCTAGTGAATAAGAGTAGCATCTTTAGTCTCACTGTGAAGTTATAAAACGTATACACAAGATTTATGTACTTGTAAAGTTAGATATTAAACTTCTCAACTAATTTTTTGTAAGTGTCAACTTATAAAACTTATAAAACTTATAAAACTTCTTAAATGTTTTTAAATTTTATAAATGTATGTATAATATATTATACTGCACATAAATATTTTTTCAGTTGAAATACTTTATAAAAAAATTTTTATTGTTATTTTAATAGTTTTTCCAAATATAAAAATAATGATAGTTTAAAGAATTGATCAAAATAATAGGAAGTCTAGGAACAGACATAGCGTAAACAGTGTAAGCGGTTACATCCAAGACTTGTTATAATTTTTTGTGTAATTTTTTGCAAATTATCGAATAATTTAAAGCATTACTGAGGAGGACTTTGTTGAAACGCGTTTAATATTTTATGTAAGTAAGTATTAATGTAAGTTTATAATTTTAATTTATATTGTGTATTATTATTAACTTCCCGCTCGTTAAAGACCTGTTTCTGTGATGATCATTTGTTGAATTTCTAACGAGCTTAAATTTCACGTTATTACTTAATAGATAAATTTACTAACAACTTTTTATCTGTTTTTATCTTGTTAATTTATTCTGTAATCATAAATTAATAAATAAAAATGTAATCTAATTCTCACATATTTTTTCTCAACTTACGAGCACAGATATCTAGTAAAATTTGTATTATCATACGTATTTTGTCGATTTCGCATAAGTTAGATCATTAACGTGATTTAACTTACTAAA
>CABEGB010001128.1:0-46012 GCA_901521435.1 Crematogaster levior
GACGAGGCTGAACAGTGATACAAAAATTATAGGTGCTATGTTAATATGATTTAAACTTACAAGATATAACGTCGGATGAGTCCAAATTACGAGGGGTGTTCAAAAAGTAAGTTTCCCTAGTCTGGCAAAAAAAGAAAACACAATTTATAGGCTAAAGTAAAGTAAGGATTTATTGTTTAACTCCTTAACTATTTTTCTACATAGTCACCTTGGACTTGAATACATTTTTCATATCTATTTTCAAGCTTTAACAATCCTTGTTTATAAAAATCCGTGTCCTGTTTTTTAAAAAATGATTTTACAAAGTTTTTGACTTCATCATTTGAATTGAAATGATGGCCACCCAAGCTTTCTTTTAACTTAGGGAAAAGATAATAGTCACTTGGTGCGAGGTCTGGAGAGTAGGGTGGGTGCTCAAAAATTTCCCATTTGAATTTTTCCAGTAAGGTTTGTGTTTTTTTGGCAGAATGAGGCCGTGCATTGTCATGGAAAAGCAACACTTTTTTCGATAATTTTCCAGGACGCTTTCGTTTGATGGCAAAAAACGAATAACTGCGCGCAATTCACAAGCGGACACGCTCTGCACAGGTAGCTCCATGGTTTCCGAGCTTGTACTGATGAAAAAAATATTTTCGGCAGCCAAAACCGGTTCCGCTCTTATCGGTAGACCATAAACTTAAACTATGTTCGGCCCGAGCTCACTAGGTGGTGCTAGGGCAAAACGGCAGACTAGGGAAACTTACTTTTTGAACACCCCTCGTACATATATTGTGATATCGAAGACATTTGTCACATTAGACTTTAATAGAAGAGAGAAACGTACGTCTTTAGTGACAGCGCGAAACGGACTAAGCGAAATTCGGTATGTATAACGTGGCGCAAGGACAAATTTAATAATAAATAAGTAGAATAAAATATCAAAAAATAATGTCAAGGAACACAGATAACGGGTCAATGATCTAAAATGTGAGAAGTAAATAAATATGGTGCCTCCCAAGAGAGGATTCTTCAACGACATCACGCTAAAATATGGACATAATATCACCAGACTGCTAAAATCATGGATTTCTTCCCAAGAAAAGAGGTGCCGCTTTAAACAACAACTTACATTTTTAATTAGGTGTAGAAAGTACGACATTTTACCTCCCCATCTTCTCAATTTGCGTCTCAACATTGTTCTATTAAGTCACAATGCATCTCGAAAGTTTAATGTGCTTAAAAATCATGTACAAAAAAGTCTACTCAATCTTGAAATCAAGAATGCACACAGTCTAATTAACTTTTCATGTAAACAAATTATGGAAATTGAGACGAAACTCGCTGCTTGTTTATCTTCTGATTTTATCAACGCCTTTTATTCACATAATAAACAAAGAATTGACATCTTTAATAACACCTGCAAACACAGATCGATTAACAAATTCAACCATCTTATAAAGAAACTTAACACATCATACAATCTTTTCAAAAACATGAACACTTCAAAATGGATTACGAATTTAAGCGACAGGCGTGTTCCGGACTCAATTTTAGATTTCTTGAGTTTGGGTGACAGGTTCGCGCTCCCCTTGGATAGGAAGAATGTTAAGGATCGTGTCAATTACTCAACCTGCATCATAAAGAATTTTGAGAACTTCTCTCATAAACTTGATAAGAAAGTCGCGGATTCCACAAGAAAGTCCATCTCCAATGTCTTAAAAAACTTTTTAACCACCGACAAACACATTCACTTAACTGACAAATTCATTTTGAATGTTTTCCACGAATGCAAAAAATTTTTAAAAAACAACAACGACTTACTTATAACAAAAGCAGACAAAGGACAGGTCACAGTAATACTTGAACGAAACGAATACGAAAAGCAAATGTTCAACTTACTCAACGACGAAATGACATATAAAAAACTCAAAAGAGATCCCATAAACTCCATACAATATAAAATGAATGAACTATTAAAAACTTGGAAGTCCCATTCAATTATCGACGAATATACCTACAAAACTTTGCGTTGTACCAGCGGTAACCTCCCGAGATGTTACGGACTGCCGAAGATCCATAAAAGGGGCTTTCCTCTTCGCATCATCGTATCTGCATCTGGGAGTCCACTATACAATGTTGCGAAGTACTTGCATTCCATCCTAGAGGCCTCCATCCCGAAGCCTAAGTCTCACATTAAGGACAGCTGGTCTTTAGCCAACAGTATGAAGGACACACCCATACTTCCTTGTCAAACTCTTCTCTCACTTGACGTCACGGCTCTATATAACAACGTCCCCAAAGAACTTATATTTAAAGCTATCGAATCTCGTTGGTGTCACATTTCTACTGTTACTAAGTTTAACCTACAACAATTCCTTCATGCTGTTGACATGCTTTCCTCCACGAGCTTTGTCTTCGGGGGATCTTTTTACGAACAAATCTTCGGCAGTCCTATGGGGTCTCCACTATCCCCCATCTTGGCAGACATTGTGATGGACGACTTAGAAACGCATTGTCTTGGACTTCTCAAGTTTGACGTTCCTGTCTACTATAGATATGTAGATGACATTCTTATGATCGCTCCCACCTCTGAGATAGACACGATCCTTACTGTTTTTAACATGTATCATCCACGCTTGAGTTTCACCCATGAACTTGAGAATGATTCTTCGATCCCCTTCCTTGACACTTTAATTATCAGGGACAACAATGCACTTATAACTAATTGGTACCGTAAACGCACTTTTTCTGCGCGTTATCTAAACTTTTACTCTAATCACCCGTTGATACACAAGAAAAACACGGTCATGAACCTTGTCGACAGAGCCATTCTTCTTTCTAATGAGAGGTTTCATAAAAATAACATCGACATTGTTAAGGATATTTTACGTAACAATTTATATCCGAGTCAATTTGTCAACCATCTTATTAAACAAAGACTCAAAGCGTTACATCACACACATAATAATACTCAGATTTGCGTTCCTTTCGATGCAAGAGATAGCATCGTTATTCCTTTCTCTAAAGAAGTAGCAAACAGCATCGAACGGGTTCTACGAAACTCCAATATTAAAGTTCTCTACTCCGTCTTCAACAGATTAGAGATTATCATCAGGAAGGGTAAAGACACTCTTAGCATGTTTAAACAAACCGAATTAGTATATGAAATAGACTGCTCCAACTGCAACGCGTGCTACATTGGGCAGACAAAACGTCACCTTATAACCCGACTCAAGGAACATCGTGATAACATTAAAAAACAGGACGCTTATCTTTCCGTCGTCAGTAAACACAGACTATCCCTTGACCATGACTTCGACTGGGACAACCCTAAGATTTTACACAAAGAGACTAACACAAAGAAAAGAGAGATAGCGGAGATGCTGTTTATTAAAAATAGTAACTCCGCTATTAACTCTCAAAAGGATACAGAAAATTTGACGGCAATTTATGATGGTCTTATCAACATGTTACATACTTCTTGACATAAATAATTCAACGCTTTTTGACTTTAATATCTTTGACTCGTCTCTCACACCTATACTGGTTAATTTATTTTTCATTTTAATCTCATCCTGCATTACTGACGTCTTTTCTTCACTTTTTATTTTTGACTCAACCTTCATTTATTTACTTCTCACATTTTAGATCATTGACCCGTTATCCGTGTTCCTTGACATTATTTTTTGATATTTTATTTTACTTATTTATTATTAAATTTGTCCTTGCGCCACGTTATACATACCGAATTTCGCTTAGTCCGTTTCGCGCTGTCACTAAAGACGTACGTTTTTCTCTTCTATTAAAGTCTAATGTGACAAATGTCTTCGATATCACAATATATGTAATTTGGACTCATCCGACGTTATATCTTGTAAGTTTAAATCATATTAACATAGCACCTATAATTTTTGTATCACTGTTCTATATCATTATGTCATAATATAATTGTAGATGTACTTGAAAAGGACCCAATTTGAGGTCGAAACGTCGCTTTATTAAACTTGGATTATTACATCGTATGTGCCGGCTTGTAGTCAGTTACTGCCTTCCTTTTTGTATTTTCATCACCGGCAAAGAAAAGAATTTTGAACTTTAATAATGATACTGTTCAAAGAAATGGTCAAAACAAAAATAATTTTTGCACCACGCACAACGTATAAAAGCCATTTTACCACAAATGCTGCATTTTGGTATATTCTTTTCTATGGTATATGTGACGTGAGCTATAGAGTATTGAGTAAAATTTTCTCAAATAAGACGTTTTGGAATACAACTCTAGTTACAAGCACACCTTAGGTTTGTTCTTTCCAGCTGAACTTTCTGTACTAGTTCAAAAAGTGTACACTGAGGCGTTCTTTCTAGCAGAAGTGACGTCAGAGATGACTGTTGCAATAGAACAGTGCAATAGAACTGAGTACAGCAGTTCACTGAACTGCCTGACCCAGGTCTTGAGTTAGTGCAGCGGTACAGTTCAATATGGCAGCTTAGGCAAAACGAGAATAACAGTACAACTTAACCTAAAATTAAAAATATTAAAAATTAAAAACAGTACAACTTAACCTAAAATTAAAAATTATATTATCTTTATATTTAGTTTTTTAAGTTATGTTAATACTTAAGAATTTTAATGTTTTGGAAGATTGGAAAAATTTTTATAATAATAATGTGTAGATATATGTGTGATATTATATTTAAATTGAGATAAAATACCTGTACAGTTCCACATAGTTCTCAGTAAAAACGAGGTAAAATTGTGTCTATGTCAATGTCAAGATTAAAACGTAGTAATATAATAAATAGAATAAAATATTTATATAATGTTACATTTTATTATATTAATCTATTGTATACATATCACAGACCTATCAGCAATATAAATAATGAAAATATATGTGATATAAATGACGAAAGTATCAGTAATATAAATAACAAAGATAATGAGATCAATTTAAACATAGAAGCAAATACAGAACCAATGATATCAACAAATATTACATCGGAAATTAATACAAGCAATGTCGAAAATAACTATTTAAACGAAGTAAGTATAATGCTATATATTTTCTCTTTAATATAATTAATATTGATTTAATCTAAAACATACGCATTGCAGAAATTATCACATAATAGACAAACAAACCAAAGAGGCAAGACGGCAAGAGCTGAAATGCCTAAAATAATCGAAAAGCTTTTAAACGATATTCAACAAGAAAAAAAGGAGAGAAATGAAATACAAAGACAATTACTAACAGAATACAAAGCAATGAGAAACACATATGAACAAAGAATGAAAAGTATAGAGGAACAATTAATAAAAGCAAATCAATTGAGAGAAGAACGAAACAAGCTCATGAGAGAAAATTCTCTTCAAAATAAATCTTAAAATAAGTTTATAATAAGTTATAGTAATAAGTTATAAGTACAAGTATAGACAATGCAAATGCAGTACAAAGAATTTTTTTGTTAGTTATATATTTTATTAGACATTTTGTTTTATTTATACATTTTGTTTTATTTTATTATAATATAAATACATATAATAAATATACAAATGTTACATTAGATTAGAGTTAGATTAGAGTAGTTTACATTAGAGTTACATTAGAGTGGCTCTTAGTTGCTTTATTTTTTTTTACTTGTTATTGTAAATTCTAGAAGCTTTTTCCTTTTTTCCATTATTAAATTAATATATCTGCAATATTCTATTATATATTATAAAAGATTAACAAAAAGGAATAAAATAAGAATAAAAAGCAGTTGTTCTTTTTCACCTTTATTGATGAAGTAGTAGACATAATTCATCTCGGATATGTGTTCCAGTTTCACGTTCTCGTTCTAGGTCATCAAAATTAATATTTATATTTTGTGCTTCTATATCAGGATACTGATCATTTATAGGTTCTTCAAGATATTGCAAATCTTCCATATTTGCTATATTATGAAGTACGCAACACGCATGTATTACGCGTACCATACGTACTATATCGCGTAATTTAAAATGATACAACTGTCGAAAACGTTGTTTCAAACATCCAAAAGCATTTTCGATTATTACCCTGCAAGAACTTAGCTTTTGATTAAAAGACCTTTGTGCACGAGTTAAATGTCCATTATCTCTGTACAGTACAATTAATTCTTTCAAACAAGGATATGCGCTATCTCCAAGCAATAAATAATTATCTGAAAGATGATTTATGATTAGATATCGATTTTTTATCTTCAGTCATTATTATTTGTATTATTTATATCATTTTTTAACTAACTTCCACACAATTCATGTAGATCGTTACATAATGGTAAATTTTTAAAAACTCATGCGTCGTGGACAGAACCAGGATATCCTATGAAGACATCGATAAACTTCATTTTATGATCCACTGTACCTTGCATATGCAACGAAAAGTATTGTTTTCTGTTAATATGAATATGGATTCTATTCTTATATGTGAACCATTAATAGCACCTTAAAAGAAAAGAAATATATGTTTTACATGTATAAATGTAAACATGACTACATTACCAATTATACGAGGAAATCCTTTTTTTTCATTAAAATATGTTGCAGTTTCTTCTTTCTCAGCTAACGTTGGATATTTTATGATATTTGGTGCTAATAACAATATAAAATCTGTTACTCTAGTTATTATATTATACAAAGTACTTATTGTCACTCCAAATCGATCAGCTACATCACGATAAGATGCACTCTGATGTCCTACAAACCATAGGTAACAATATATGTTTCTCAGCTGTTATATTAGGACGCCCAGAATCATCTAATAAAATAATAAAATAAAATCAATTTTTTTCATGTTAAAAAACATTTTTGTTGTTACCATAGTTACCAAGTTTCTCTTATGAAACCTATTGCTGTTTCTTTTTTTCCTAGGCAAAAGAATGTATATAAGGTCTATGATTATTACATACACACATATGCTTGTATTCAGAACCCTTTTTTATCGATAAAAGCTTCTAAAATTGGCTTATAGCCAATCAGAAAACTTATATGCCACTTTTAGAGGCACTTTTATCGATAAAAGAGGGTTCTGAATATGGGCCATAAAGTATATTTTATATATAATAACAAACAATAATATTAGGTCAGTGCAAAAGTTCGTGCCCGATAACTGCTTGATTTTTATTTACAAATCGGGCACGAATTTTTGCACTGATCCAATACATACCTTGTAATGAAATAAATATCTCAGATATCTCAAATTGATTTATTAGTTCATATGCTTTTTCTCTAGATAATCGAAAGTGCATTATAAAATCAATATTGTTATAACTGCGAACAATATTTTCTATGTAATTATGTATTTTTATATGTTCTATTCTCTGAACTCTTCCGAAAACTGGATGTACTATTTGTAGTAACTCGTTATAAATACATCGTCTAAAATACATTTATTAGATTAGATTTTTATCTGTCTGAAGACTGATTAAGCATTAGCTTACCTGACGGTTAAAAAGTTAGCATATAACGCATACTTTTTAAATCAGATGAGCTACCTGACACTTAGAACAACCGGTCCTAAGAATTTTAGTTTTTTAACGTTGATTAATTTGTTATTCAGAATAATAGTAATTACCATCATCCTCTTCATTCCAAATAGGTTCTGCATGCAATAATGGTGCTGGTAAAACAAAATATTCTTCATTTGAATCACTATCCAAAATCATATGTCGCGCCATGTTGATTTCTGCACTGTGGCGTTCTTTTCGTTTCTATCTACATCTCTGCACCTATGAAATTTTTACTGTACTCGTCAGTTCTAGTTCAGAACTAGTGTAGAACTAGTGCAGCTGGAAAGAACAAACCTCATGTCTACTTGCATCATGAGCACAGTATATCCAGTAGCGCAACTCTCTGTCGGCACCTTTGAAGTTAGTGTTGGCCAAAATGGAGTGCGCATGCGCGAAATAAGCGAGTTGCCCAGTAAGGCCATCTGAACTTTTCTCTCACTCACTCTTGTTTGTTCTCTTTCTAACTCATAATCACTACTCACACATCAGAATAATATAACTTTATAAAACTAATACAAAATAGGAAGGATTATAAATTATTATAATAATACGTTACAAAATAAATAAAAATTTGTTAAGTGTATCATTAATAATGCTGTACATAATGATGAAAATGTAATGTTAAAATAGACAAAGGCAAAAAATATAAATTATTAATTATACATATTATTATAAAAAATTAATTGTATAAATTGTGTATTATTAATTATGTATCAAAATAATAAAATATTATATTATACAAAATATACATATATAAATAATAATTTAATTGCACGCTAATAAAAATAACAAGGAAATTAATGCAATATTTTTATAAAATAAAATAAAATAATATTTATTATAATATTACATATTTTTGTGTAATAATGTTAATATAAGATATATGAATAAGGATATAAAATTTGTGAAACAGTAAAAATATGATTACATATATAAAATATTTATTACAAATTTTATTAATAAAATTAAAAGTACTTTTCCTAAAAATAACATGTTGATTTAATCTATAGATATTCTAAAAATTACATTACATTACATATTTGTGATAAACAATTTTTTTAATAAATATGTGTGTGTGTGTGTGTGTGTGTTTGTATATATATATATTTATAATGGGACATATATGTATATATATACCTAATATCTCTATTTTTTTCTTCCAAATTCTTTACCTATTCGTACCTCAGCTACTCGATCCACCTCGGTACGAGCAAGAAAGAACATCAGAAGAGCAAAAGAGACTTTTTATATAATAATTAATAATATTATAATTACATAGTAAAAATACATAAGAATCTATATAAAATATTTTTTATAAAAAATGTGAGATAAAATTAATTGTAATTACCGCTTTGTATACTTACTAATTATTCCAAATTGATATGAGAATTGTCGCAATCTATAAAAAAAAATTAAAAAAAAATTAATACTTATTTTATTAATGTATAAACTATACGCACACAAAAAATATATATATAATAAAAGTAAATGTATTGCAAACATATTAATAAGAAAAGTTAGAAATTAGTAATAAAAATACACTCAACACACACAATATTAATATATAAGATACACTCAACACACACAATATTAATAAGAAACTTAAACGCATAAGACATTAAAGAATTAGAAATGTAGAACACACGCAATAAAAACAATACATATATTAGTAATAACCACACAATATATAAAAGGACGCAGAAACATCATGCATATAATATTTAAAACTTAAAAAAAACATTATAAGTGTAAAATATTTAACAGTTTTCTGTTCTTTCTAGAACTTTTTTTACATGCTTTATTATGTTGTGATAATGTATAATAAATACGCATGCGTAAAAACAATTTTATAAGAAATTCAAGCGGAAAATCTGGACACGGTGGTTCAAAAAATATTTCTTGTGCAAGTTGGTATAAATAAGCCCCAAAATTTTTTTTATAACAATTAATTTCAAAGTTCTTTACAAAGATTTCTTCTAATTTATGAATATATTCACAAAAATTATCACTCGGAATATTTAAATTTCCAAAAACATTTTCTTCATTTGAATAAACACGTAAAGAACAATATAATGTTGTGTTATTCATAATTCCTCCTTTTTCCTTTATATAAGCTGCGCACGTTTCGCATGAGTGCATTTCTGTACATTTTTTAATCAAAAATCCGCATACATATTTAAATGCATTTTCCTCTGGCAGATCCATTGTGTAATAATCATGAGTGGGAATATTTAAAATAACTTTATCTACTAATGAGGAAAGTGATGTAGATTCATTACACGATGATTCATATAAATTTAACATTTCATCTGTATCCTGTTCACAATTTAATGAATCTGAATGTTCTAAAAATCTTAGAGCAAAAAGTTTTTTAAAAGCACGTACAAACTGTATTGGCGTAGGATTTAAACAATTACCACCTTGCTGCCGAATTGAACCGAAAAAATTTTCAATACAGTCTTGATTCAATCTGCGTGTTCGAAGATACGAGAAATCATAAGATTTTAATATTTCCCATAATTGTTGTACACTTTTAATCGTAATCTGCCAGCATTTCAAGCATTTAACGCTTACAGGAGAACCATTTTTATCAATAATTTTAATACTTTCTATAAAATATAACATATCTTTTAAAAATTTATAACATATCTTTTAAAAATTGAATTTGTTTTTCGCTTCCGTTAAAAACTTTTCCATATTCTTTTGGATTAACTACAGATGATGAATTTAATATATCAAATAATTTATCAAAGTGATCAATTACATCTATAGTTCCAATTGCTTCACTTGGAAGAAAACCGGAAGACATTTGCGTACACATACCCGCAGCTACATGATTGCTAAATACTTGGACTGCATATTTCACTTTCATTCTTGCAAAATTATTTGGTTCAATATGATAAATAGATAATTTAGGGGCCGCTTTTATCCATTGTCTATTATCCCTGTTATAAAACTCTACAATATGCGTCCATGAAGCTATTTTATTGCTACCTACTTGAAAATTATGTTTCAATAAATTATTTCGTGTAGCTTTTATTAAATGCGGAGTATCAAATATATAAAATACTTTTTCATTTCCGACAAAAAATGTAGAATTATCCGTATTAATACCTAACTCGCAAGATAATTGTATAAAATTTGATCCCATGTCAGTAACCAACGCATGCACTTTAATATTATTATTTATTAATTTTATTATTATATTAAAAATAAGCTCTTTCAAAAACTTGCTTGAACATGCATTTTCTGCAAAACAAAAGCAAACGGGGACTTTCCAATTACCTGCAATGCTACGTGCCATTATTACTAAAACACTTTTTGCAGGTATTGGTGATTTATAACTGCCTGTATCCTCAAAACCAATAATTTCATCTCGCGACACATTATAAAATAAATGAGATTTCAAACTCATTTCATCTGCACATAATATGCAGTGCCGTTCTACAAGTGGCAATGAATTTAATTTTATTGTTAAAGCATCAAATATTTTATCATTAATTCCAGGCAAAATTTCCCACTTTTCCGTGAATGCATGTAAAGAACGAATTGAAGGCAACGTAACTGATTTTTTTAATTCTTTATAATTCCGAGGACTTAAAAAATATAATGACAACGCAAACCGTTTAAATTCAGGATCGTATCTTCTACCCCGTTTGCTTTTAATTTGAGCGTCAATCTGTGCCGATAATAATTTAGCAAAATTTGCTGGTAACAACTTACGGCCTAACTCTCGCAAAGTTGTATGTTCGCTGCCTTCTTTTTCTGTTGGTGTAGTTTTTCTCTTCTTTTTTGCTTCTTCTTTTTGTTTTCTTAGTCTTCTTATTGTTTCTCGTAATGTCTTATTTTGCGCTTTCAATTTTAGAATTTTTGCGCGCAACTTCCTTTTTCGTGGACTGTTCTCCGATGATATGTGGGATTTGCTACTGGATGCTTTCCTGCAATATTTTCAAATATATCAGACATTAAGGAAATAAGAAAAAAATTGACAAAAAAAATATCTTAATCTTAATTAATAATAAAACAATATATGAAAATTTAAAATATTTTTTCAATAAGATAAAAACTTTGCCAACATACAATATATGTAAGGAAATTATAAATATTAGCAAAACAAAATTACAGTAACATATATTAATAATATTATAATATATTTATATTATTATTGATAAATTACTGCATTGATATTATATTACTTATGCTAATTGAAAAATTTTCCTGTTACAAATAATATTAAAATATTCTAAGCGTCAGCAATATAATATCAACGATGTAATTTGTAAGTAAACTATATATGTAATTGTAATGCAGCAGGAATATATGTGATAGTTTCAATATTGAATCAGAAATTATAACATTAATGTTCTATATATATATATATATACACATATATAGAACATTAATGTTATAATTTCTGATTCAATATTAAAACTATCACATATATTCCTGCTACATTACAATTACATATATAATTTACTTACAAATTACATCGTAGATATTATATTGCTGACGCTTAGAATATTTTAATATTATTTGTAACAGGAAAATTTTTCAATATATATATATATAGATATACTTTATTATTAAGTACCTGTTATCATTTTCTTCTTGAATCGGTTGTTCTATTGTTTGTACAGATTTATTGTTATTTATCTGTACAACTGTGTCATCTGTATTTCTGTAACAAAGTAATATATATGAATAAGCTATAATATAATAGTTATTTTTAAAATAAAGATTCCAGTAAAAATACAAAGTAATAGTAACTTATTAATATCAGATTAAAATTTATTGGAAATTTTCTTACTTATTTATTTCTTGTTGTTGGTTGTCCACTTCAATTTCTTCTTCTTCTTCCTCTTTATTATTTATATTAACAATATATCTGTAAAAAATTAATATATGTATAATTTTTGTATTATGATATTTATGTATATATTTTATTGTAATATTATATAAAGATTACTTACATATTATCTTCTGATTGCGATGCCATTACTGTATTGCTGTAAAATAATTTTTTTTTTAAATATATTAAATGTCACAGTATTTCTATTATAAAACCTGGACTACTTTAAGTATAATCTAAAATATTATGTAAAAACATACCTTATATTAAAATCTGGTTCAAAAAATCTTGTAGGTACAGCATCTGGGTGCAGACGAGCTCTGACCTTATTAACTGTATACCATTTCTCTTCAAAATGTAAATGGCACAGATAACAATTATTATAAGCATATGCAGATCCTTTTGGCAGCAAATCAAGTCTTCCGCATGCTTGTACCCATTGTAACCACCTATATGTAAAAATTTATTAATATAAAAAAACATAAAAACACAAATTACAATGAAAAATGTTTTATTTAAAAATTAATTATTGTGTATCAAACCTATCATGATCCTTTGGAAATCTAAAAAAATGTTTTTTTATATTTTCGAATCTTCGAGTGCATTCTGGCACTAAGCACCATCTTTTTGAACTCATTTTCTCTCTTTGATCCTTTTCACTTCTATTCTAAGATGAACCAGGGACCTGAAACAGAGCTAAGATCAAAATGCTTCTCAAAGAGAATTGGAAATCTCTATATTTATATAGATTAACAATTCTCTAAGGATAAATCACTTCGACTCAGATCACTTTCACTGTATATAAAATTCAATTTCTCAATTTTCACTTCCACTTTATCACTCTTACACTCTCACTCTCGCACTGTAAATATTCACAGCACTGAAAACAATAAATAAATTGCGCCAAGGTGCAATCTATTGCCGCCAATTTCTGCCATCAAATATATACATGACATTTAAAGAGGCATTTAAAGGTCTGAGAGAGACCGAAATAAGTAAGAGTGAGTGAGACAGAAGTTTAGATGGCGTTACTGGGCAACTCGCTTACTTCGCGCATGCGCACTCCATTTTGGCCAACACAAAATCGAGAGAGTTGCGCTACTGGATATACTGTGTCATGAGTACGATGTTATGCTGTTATGTATTGTACATTAGCTATGTTGGTACTTAGCTAAAATACGAGTCTAACTTCATATAGCTTACTGTTAATGGGTGCTTTCCAGCAAGCCGCAGTGTAACACAGTGTCCACTAGTTGAGTGAGACACACTCAGTATATCTAGTGAGATATATGAGTGTGTCTCACTCATACTAGTGGACACTGTGTTACACTGCGGCTTGCTGGAAAGCACCCAATACCATCTGGGGTACGTTCCAAAACCTTACCCGGGTAACTAGAAGTTGTTATAGTATATGTCACGTATGCTATAGTACTTCTAGTATTATAGTGCACCCGGGTATGATTTTGGAACGTACCTCAGTTCGGTCTCCTTAAGGTACAAACTCATGGACGCGTCATTTGTCGCGCGCGTCACGCGTTATTCTAGAAGTAACTAGATTCTAGTGACGCCTGGATTTGGCGCGTTTGACGCGACTATTTTTCTTCACGTCCAAACTCATGGACGCGTCATTTGTCGCGCGCGTCACGCGTCATTCTAGAAGTAACTAGATTCTAGTGACACCTGGATTTGGCGCGTTTAATAATCATTTAAAGGCGCAAATTTATACAAATTTTTATTACTTTCACTTGACACAACCTTCTCTTATTTATTATTTACATTTTAGACCATTGACCCAATTTTTCTATTTTAGATTTATTTAATATTTTATAATTTATATCTTTTACTTTTACCTTATACAACCTTCTCTTATTTATTATTTATATTTTAGACTATTGACCTGTTTTCTCTACTTATACATTTTAGTTTGTGTCCTTTTTATTTTATGTATTTATTATAATTTTGTAACGTATGTCACATTGTCGGATTCAATCTTGCTCAGTCCTTTCTTTTCCGTCACCAACAACAGACGCATTTTATATGTAACGAAATCGATACCGATTCATGGTCATCAATATTACTAATCTGTATTTATTTTTTATCGGACTGCCATTTATGTAAGTTTTTATTTTGATTTGTATAAATTTGCGCCTTTAAATGATTATTATAATTCCTTCACATCATATTTATAGATATATTTGAAGAGGACCTAAATCACAGGTCGAAACGTAAATAAACATCAATTTTTATATCACTGGTGTCAGTTTGTGAGTCAGTCATTACCTTCTACTTTTATTTCTTATCACTGGCAAAGAGAAGATTTTCGCATTTTTAAAAGTAAATAAAGTAGCATTAATTACTAATGGCCATGAACGCCAAATATCAAGATTGGCTAATTGAAAACAGCTTCGGAATTCTGGCAAGTCAATGGAGAATCTATAGGAAGTCAATTATTGCCAGCGTAGCTACTGCTATGAGCATGGTCCAAAGTACGATCTGCTTGCATAACTGGCTCCAAAAAGACTTAGAGAATGATTCCGAAAATGACTCTTATTTTACATCAAACCTATTGGATACAGAAACGGCGAATGGTTTACTCATTCCAGGTCCATGGAGAACAATAACCGAAGACGGGTGTGCATTTACAGACGTGTCTAAATGTGGCACAAATAACAGTACTCGAGAGGCTATGAGAATTAGAGAGTATTTCTGCCAATATTTCAATAATGAAGGTGCAGTACCATGGCAGTGGGATCAGTGATTTTTTTGTATATTTACTGTATATTTAAATTAATAATTATTGTATATTTAAATTTAAAAAATATTTATTATATATTTAAATAAAAATTGAATTAATTATCGATTATGTAACATTATAATTTATGAATAATCTTCTCTTCGCCAGTGATATCAAAACTCAGGAAATAAGGCAATAATTGACGTGCAAACTGGCAGTTGATACATTTATTAAAGATCACAACGTTTCGACCATAAGATTTGGTCCTTTTCAAGTGTATAATTTAAGCGTGTGACTCGGGAATTACATTATAATATAAAATTAAAAAGTAAGATGTTAAAAATGTCTAGCAATTCAATACGCGTCAACTGTTCATGGCCGTTAAAAACAGACGTCTGTTTTTAACGGCCATGAACAGTTGACGCGTATTGAATTGCTAGACACTTTTAACATCTTATTTTTTAATTTTATATTATAATGTAATTCCCGAGTCACACGCTTAAATTATACACTTGAAAAGGACCAAATCTTATGGTCGAAACGTTATGATCTTTAATAAATGTATCAACTGCCAGTTTGCACGTCAATTATTGCCTTATTTCCTGAATTATAAACATTTATAGACACTGTATTTATTACTAATTTTTACTTTGTTCTTCATATAACATTTTATATATCCTAAACATTAGCTGTTTTCTACGGGCTTCTGGAAATTGCCGAAGTTGCAAGCAAATCATCATTCCGAAGTGATCTATTTCGTCCATTACCGGTGGTGGTGGCAAAGTAACTGTCTGCGGCGGTTCACGTAATGCCTCGCTTATTTGCTCCAAGATACTATCCTGACTCGAGTTTTTACTTGATTTTCGTTTTCTACTATTCTCTGAAAATAAGAGATTATATTAATGTAACATTAGTCTAATTTACATCGGGAACATTTACATTTACATTTATATTTATTTTAATAATGGAACATACTAGGGGTATTATCAGGTTCTTCCTCTTTGTCTTCTTCTTCATCTTCAACGTTTTCATCATCGTTGGAAACAGTTATGTTCGATACAGTGCTAAAACAACAGTAATAATTATTAATATATTGCTTTTATGATGAATAGCAGTCCAAATGCTCTCTCCCTCCCTCCCTCCTTCCTCCCTCCCTCCCTCCTCCCCCTCTCTCTCTCTCTCTCTCAAAATGTTTTCAATATATTTTCTCGAAACAAAAAAAATTATTTATTTCTTGTACTTACTTTTTTATTAATGATGTGTCACGTAAAAAGTTTAGTGATTCGTAGAAGCGCCACTTTTTTTTCGACTGACTTGCTGCCCCGCTAGGTAATTTCTCCGCTGCAACAATTCGCATAAAGCGATCACGTAAATTTTTCCATTTCCGTTTTGCTTCTTCAACAGAATATACTCCTGAAATAATAAAATAATGTATGTTATTTTTATTATATTAAATGATTTATTATATTAAATTTAAATAAAAAAATTTAAATAAAAATTTATTTTATTATATTAAATAATTTAAACAAATTAAATATATGATTCTTTTGTTTTTAATGAAACATACAATTTTTTAAAAAACTAATAAAACCAGAGCAAAGTTTTTGTGCTCGAATGTTTATTTACCATATTGTCTTACAAACGTTTTGGCCTTGGCTTAATGTGAATTAAATAAATGAAACAAAATAAAAATTTTCCTTATTGATTACGCATGAAATGTTCGCATTATTAAAAATTATAAATGTTACAGACTTATAATAAATGTTATGTATACCTTTTGTTGCTTCACTGACTTCTTGCCACAGCTTATCTAATGTCCTTCTGTCTCGGCGTGCGATTGCAAGGTTTTGATTCCATAGAAGCTCTCTCAAATACACCTCTGCAATCAAAATCTCATCTGCATTGTTTTGTGAAATATTTGAAAAAGACTGCGGGCTCTCAACGACATTGACATTTTCTCCATTTATATCACTTCGACGCACAATGTCTCCAGCATCTGCACAATTTAATATGTATATATTCAATAATGTAATGCAATATTTAATAACGAAACAATCATTAATTTCTTACCGCATTGAGGATAAAAATATCGGTTCTCGTCGAAAAATATCTGCGAGTATCCTTCTAAACAGGAATGATTGCATACTTCTACGTTCTCCACTATTTCTTCGCATACACCACACGTGAAGACCTCCTACAAAAAATTTGAAATAATAACAATAATACATAAGAAATAATTCCGCTCGATACAAATAATAACAATTGAAAAGAAATATACAGGCCAATAAGTCAAATCGAGCCAAAACAAAAAATGTCTTTTACATGTTTACAAAATATGATATAAGAAACAAAGAATTCTCCGCTACATGAAATTGAGATTTATCATAAGAAAATACATATGTACGTTTCGATCTAACTGGGTCTTCCTCAGCATTTAGCAAAATTATTACGAAGTTTTACATATAAAAAAAAACCGTTGTTGACATGTATAAAGATTAGAGACTAAAAATCGCAAACGCAATTGTGTCGCCAAAAATTATCACTAATAACAATAATGTTTCTAAAATATGCAGTGTATTGAAATCTTGAAATATGTACAATTTTTCTTTTTCTTTCATGCATAATGTGTATGTGTGTGTGTATGTAATCTCTCTCTCTCTCTCTCTCTCTAATTTCTCTATTTTATTTTACTTTAAATTCTTTTCTTACTTACCTGAATTTCGTTCATTCCGTCTTCTCTTTCGACTTCCATTTCGACTAATTGCGCACGAACTTTTGAATACTGCGACAAACGCGATGCCGCTTTTGTAGTTGAATAAATTCAACTGCAAACGCGTCAAACGCGCCAAATCCAGGCGTCACTAGAATCTAGTTACTTCTAGAATGACGCGTGACGCGCGCGACAAATGACGCGTCCATGAGTTTGTACCTTTATCCTACTTCCTGGAAACGACTATAAATTCGGACCATAGGCTGCGTTCCGTTTCACGCATGATGCGCGCATGATCTATAGTATACGTAACGTGTACTATAGATAAATGCGCGCATATGTGTGATACGGAACGCACCCATTATGGCCTAGTTTACATCGTGCACTTGATACGCGTATCAAGTAGTATATTTGAGATGATCAGCCAATAGCTGAATCAATGTACTAGTTATTTACTATTTGATACGCGTATCAAGTCTACGATGTAAACGTAGCCTATGGGTCGAAGTGGCCCTTAGTTCATCATTTCCGGGAATGTAACTAGGCGACGCTGAAAGTTTCTGTTTCTTAAAGGGGAACTACGGCTTGTGTTGTTTCGTTCGGTGACGGACGCATCCAAACGTATCTCTTGTACCTGAATGAGAGGGAAGATAGTTTTCTCGCTAACGCGCTTAAACGAGATTTTTCTTAAATTAAACAACCTTTTTCTGCGAAGACAGTGTATTCCGCGATGAATCCCTCAGAGCCTACCGGCACCGAGACTCTCAGGTACAATGAGTTCACATTGGATGACACTGAGATAAGGTTATACGCCAGCTTACTCTTGACAGATCAAAAGCTTTTCAGTATTTTCACAACGCGTCGTGATTCACAGCATGCTTCATTATTTTCACAGCGTTTGTCATATGTCGAGCGATGTTCTCTTTCCTTTTTTTTTTGTTTTTACGTTTCATACACACGTCATTTCTTTTTAGCTCTAAGATGAAGGATGTGATCGACGTTCTCGCAATGCAACGCGAAAAAAGGAATACGTTACAAAAGAGCATTACGATCGATTACACAAAGTCCAGTGACAGCTTCACGGTTTCTCGATTTATCTTCGAATGTGGTATGTTAGCTGTGATGGTATTTCACTATTGGAAAATTATTAGGCACCTTAGAAAATCTGTAATGATCTGTGTCAAAAATTAGGCACTTTATAGAGTAAAGTAAACTCTGATAAAACGCTCGTCTGCAGGTTTGAAATTGGAGGCTCATCCACTAACGATAGCTACTGCTGCGACACTATATCATAGATTTATTAAAGAAGCAACACCACAGGGATATGATAATTATGTAAGGATGGACAACTATTTCAAGAATTGATAGGTCTTAATAAATATAGTAAAGTTTGTCTCTTTTAGCTCTTAGGTGCAACTTGCCTTTATCTGGCTGGTAAAGTGAAAGATGATACACTGAAAATAAGAGATGTAATGAATGTATCTTACAACACACTTCATAGAGGATCTCAGCCACTCGATCTCGGAGATCAGTATTGGAGTATGAGAGATGCGATTGTTCAAGCTGAACTTCTAATCATGAGAATGCTCAAGTTTCAAGTTATGCCTGTACATCCACACAAGGTAAATTTTAAAATATTACCAACTGTAGTTGGTAATATTTGGGTAGTTAATGTTGCTGGATAGTAATGTTACTAATTGGATACATTAATGGATGTATGTGATAACTCGTAAATAGCTATATTATATTTTGTTATAGTACATGCTTCATTATCTGCGATCTTTGCAAGCCTGGTTCGGTGAAGAAGAATGGTCCAAATATCCAGTTGCCAAAACTAGCATGGCACTGCTGCAAGACTTTCATCATTCCCCAGCTATTCTCGACTATTCGCCGAATTTAATAGCGATAGCTTGTATTAACTTGTCATTACAAATTTATGGTGTGGTTGTACCTCTGATGGACGAGTGTGATCAACAGCCGTGGTTTAATGTGAGTGTTGCATAATTTTATATCCGTTTATATATAAAATAGTTTTATATATAAATTTTCTTATTTCTACAGGTTTTCTGCAAAGATTTAGCGAGAGATAAGTTATGGGAGATTATGGAAAAAGTAATGGCGGCATATGATGATGAACCTGAAACGAGAGACAACTAAATAAGCGCGTATCTGTATCTATTACAATAATAAAGCGTTTTCCATACATCACAAATTATTGCAGTTGCATTATAGGTTACATAAGCTGTATTCTATGAATTTTTAAAAATCATTTGATCATCAAATAATTCAAAAAATTTCATCTTGCAATATTCGAATTTTTATTTAACACTGAGGCTGCGTTCCGATATTCACTGCCAGTACTGAAAATCTATAGTTTGCGTCACATACACTATAGATTTTCGGTACTGGCGGTAAATATCGGAACGCAGCCTGACTTAAACATTTTATTGTATCATATTGTATGTTTATAGATTTTTAATTCAAACGACAGGTATCTACCAAAATATCTTTACACATAAGACATACAAAAAAGTTTGACATCATTTTTCTATTAAGAGGATATAAACCAATAATTTAAATATATTTTCAAAACTGCAGCACAATTTAATTCGTTAATACAGTTTTTCTATCAAACGCATTCTTTATAATTTTAATTCTCAAATCATCCATTTTGTTTAACAAATATGTTCATTTTGAGATATAATGGACTTTAAGTGCTATAGCAGAACTTTGATTGAAAACTGTGTCCTTGTTTTTTTTACTTTATACAAAGAAAAAATTTACTTGGAGCTAAGATACGCACATAGTATATTAATGCATAAGATATAAATATAAAATGGCATAAATACATTAGATATCCATTTCTAAAATATAATTTAAAATCTTTAAATTATATTTCTCTTAAAATTAATTTATTTTACTTGCATGAAATGACAACAAAATTTCTTCTGCACATTTTTTCAAAGTATTTAGAGCAAACTTGATATCACTATCGTCCAGACTAGCAGATATACAAAGTCTAAGACTAGGTCTAGGTAAAATTCTTTCTGATTCTAAATAAGCAGGTAGTATAATCGCCAAGTTATTTTCTATACATTTATTAGAAATTGCAGATAATAATTTCTCCTCGATGGCACGATCTTTCTGTTCTTTTAAATATAAATGCTTTAAAGGCGATTCTGCAGAACTAGAACACACTAACATCGAGATTTCTTTGAGGCCATTGTTTATCGATAAGGCATTATTTTTTAAAGACTGAAATATTTGTAAGTTATTTTCAATTATATTTAATGAAGCGATAGCAGCTGCAGCCAGGAGAGGTGGTTGAGATGCTGAAAAACAGTAGGCTAGACCAGATAAACGTTGATGATCGATGACAAAGGCTGTTCCTACACAAAAGCCTCCAATAGTTTCTATAGCACATTCTAAAGATCCTAAAGAATATGTAAATATATATATATTATTATATATACATTTTCATATATCAATAAAAAAATATCTACTAAAAATATCTTTAATAACTTTTTCATTTAATAATTTAATAATTTCTTTGTACCTATTATCATGTCTATTTCACTTCTGGGAATGTTAAAATATTCTGTAACACCTCTTCCATGTAGACCAATGGTACCAAACGATATCGATTCGTCAATAAAGATTCTCAACTTGTACTTTTTGCAAAGATCCAATATTTCTGGTAGAGGACAAATGTTTCCTGTATTTATATAGATACCCTCTATGATTAGAAAGCGTCTGACTTGTGCAGCTTTGTTAGGATGTCGTTTGTCTATTTCTTCTTGCTTCATCAGAAGATTACGTAGATCTTCAACATCATTATGTTTAAAATATCGGATATTTCCTCGAGACGCATCTAATCCTTTCTGTATAGCAAAATTTACTTGCTCGTCTACGAATATTAAGTCATTACGTTTACAATAAGCTGGAATTGCACTCGCTACAGTGGCAAACCCATAGGAATATGTTATAGCCTCTTCCATATCCATAAACTTTGCCAAACGTTTTTCTAATTCAAGATGTAAGTCGACAGTTCCATAGAAGCCTCGTGGCCCGCAAGATCCAACGCCATATTTCTTGATAGTTGTCACAGCGGTTTCTATTAGCTCTGTACTGTCACCCAAACCTAAATAATTATGCGTACCGAAATTGAGACAATTCTTGCCATTAACTGTCAATCGCTTTCCAATTTTAGAAGTGATGTATTTAGGGTTCAGTGAAGGATGGTTCTTTGGTGGTTCTGGTACAAGAGATTCTGGTTGCCATTTCGCCAATTTACTCTCTACTAACTCTTTCGAGGGTATCAAATTTTGGCCACTTCGTTTTTTAGAGATAAACCACACTATCCAAACCACCAAGATCGCTCCTAACAGAGTGTGGTAATGTGGCAAAGTATTTCGCAGTACCTCTACTGAGTCACCAAACAGAAGTTTCGTGTCCATCTTTCGAAGCGGTGCACCGGCACTTTCTTATTGTACGACAAAATATAAGTTAGAATTATACCTGTGTCTCTTACGAAATGAAACGGGCAATGGTAGACTGATAATGACAAACTGATTCAATTCATCACAAATCATCCATGACAGCCTTCGCACCAATAGGGTTAAATCAAATCTGTGAGTAGGGGTACGTTCCAAAATCTTACCCGGGTGACTATAACACTAGAAGTTGCTATAGTATATGTCACGTATGCTATAGTACTTCTAGTATTATAGTGCACCCGAGTAAGGTTTTGGAACGCACCCTAGAACAGTCTATGAGTGTTACAGCCAGATATCGACGCTGTGATTAGCTAAATGCGAATTTACGATTGCGGTCAATACGGTTGGCAATCGAGTTGACCTTTATAATCACTAGTGATATGAGCTATAGTCAAATAGCTTGATAATAGGGGTCACATTTTTTTTAAATATTTTTCGTATGTCGATTAAAAGTACACATTTTTGTTCAAAAGAAATTTTCTACAAAAAATAATGATATCAAAAAGTAGCGTCAACTTGAAAATTATTGAAAATTATATGAAAATTTATATTATGAATTTTTATATATTTTTTTAGTTTAATATTTAAGGAAATGTTATATCTAAAAAATTGCAACATTATTATTAAGTGTTATTTTAGTTAAAATAAGAACAAAATACGCGTTAACTTGTCAAAATAAAATTGTATTCTGACATATTTAATATATTTCGTGATATAATTAAAAACTTGAAACGCTGCTAAACTGACCAATATTAATAAAATTATTTCTAAAACCAAAAGTATTTCTATTGTAATTTTAAGTTTAAATCTAAAACGTATATTTATTTATTATTCATAGTCCTTGCTTTTCAGCTTAGGACGATCTTCCGGTTTCAAATTACAACCATTATACAAATTTCAACCATTTACACATCCATAACATGTATATAAACTAAACATATTCTTAATCCTAACGCATATAATATACAGTGATCTCAAACAAAAATATAAATCGCATTATCTGAACTTAAGAATTACAGTTAAAATTAAAATCAAAATTTTACGTTAAGTACCTCTGTAAAAATAGCTGCAATGCTGAAGCAAAATGAAACGCAATATAAACGTATATTTAAATTAAATGAATTATTTGTTATCTTAAAATATTTCGAAATTCAACAGCACCAAATTTTTTAATTATTATATAAACAATTAAGTGAAATAGGAACTATATCAAACAATTTATTATAGAATATGCCATTTTCGGCAGCATAGTAATGATATTTTTGTGAATATTGTACTTTATATATTAGTCTGTGTTGATTTCTTATCGGTCTTACAACCACTCGTTAGAGCAGTAAACCCACATATTTAAATCAATTTAATTTTTGATGCTATTTTATTTATAATTACTGTAAAGAAATGATTTTTGCTATTTTATTTATAATTACTGTAAAGAAATGATTTTCTCTATCAGAATTCGAATCTAGTTGGAAACCTATCCTCTTGATTGATACCCGGGGCAGGTGTCTTAATTAAATCGATGAGCCATGTGGCGATATTTATCGCAATAACCGGTATATGTATAATAATGAAAGCATCTCTTTTAGGCAAAATATTATTACTATGCTACCAAGATCCTAGCACCAAACATGGCATATTCTATAGTTAATTTTTTTATTATATATGTTTTTTAATTGTATCTCAAGTATTAAATATGTTACAATCAAAAGATATGGTTACAATTGTATTCTCACAATTTAACTACAACGCGTATTATGTTCTTATTTTAACTTTTAAAATAATACTTTAATTACATTGCAATTGTTTGGGTATAATATTTTTTTAAATATTAAAAATACAAGAAAATAAAAAAATACAGTAACATAACATAACATATAATGTAAATTCTTTCAGTTGACGTAATTCTTTTATCATTATATTTATATCATTTTTTATATTATTTTTTGTAGGAAATTATTAAGATAATAATGTTTTGTAATAACTCATCATGTGTATTATATATTAATTATATTACATAAAATGCTATTTTATACTATTTTATGTAATATAATATAATTAAAATAATATTTTTATAATAATTTTCCATATTACATTGGCGCATGCATTTGACACATTTTTAAATCTTTTTTTGCAAAAATAAGTTTTTATAGATATATTGACTTTTTTTAGTATAATTGATCCCTCTCTAAAGTTTTCAACATATTATAATATATATTAAATATAATAAATATAATATATATAAATTAAATCTATATATATATATATAAATTAAATCTATATATATATATATATATATATAAAATCTATGTATTTTTATAATTATATTTTGATACTCTCAGTTTATTAGCCATTTAATATAATATGCTTCATTGTTTTATTATTTTATAAAAAGATTAATTTTTATTTTTTTTACGTTATGACGTATTATTGACAGTATCAAATATAATTTTTTAAAAAAGTATTGTATTGCAATATTAATATATGTACGGTTGGAGATGATGTTTCTTATATGTAAATTTGTCAGCTCGGACTTTGCCTTCGCTCGTAAACGAAAAATAAAACACTTTTATTATGTAATTCCAGATTCGATTACGGCTAATCGATGTTGTGAATGATGCTATACTGCGCTAGCACTCCCTGGGTGTTTTCCAGTACAATGTAACATGAATAATTTCGTTCTTGTTGCCAAATGTTAAGGATGAAATGATTCACTATGTCAATTATGTAAATGGTTTCTCTTGCTGGAAAATACCCACTGATGTTGTGAATCAAAGTCGGAAATATGTGAAATCATGATGTGTGTTATACTTTTGTACTCTTTGTGTGTATATGTGTGTGTGTGTGTGTGTGTGTGTGTGTGTGTGTGCGCGCGCGCGCAACGTATAATTGTGTGTGGGTATCCGCAGTGTTGAACTCGAATCCGTAGATCGTTAGACCTAAAGTATTATGCGGATCAATTCTTCTTGCGGACGTAAACCTAAGCTATTGATTGAGCTTACTCAAAACTTGATTCGGTTCAGTCGAGCATAGAAAGACAGAACCGAACATATCAAATCGCGTTGACGAAATTAATCGAAAAATTCATGTTTCTCCTTATCGAAATTCGAATTTCTCCTTTTCGTTTTAATCCGTATGGTATGTTCATATATTAATGTTGAGGCATTAAATAGTTTATAAAAATTACTTGCAAAATGTATCTACTAGATGGCAACACCGTATTGTTGTTTATTATTAATATTTTCTTACTTTTGCTCTTTATTATTTTTTCGTAAATAATTTTTATTTTGACACGCTATCTGAATGTAATCTGTACAATATTATGCAGAAAGTAACTGTTGACAGTTACGAGGAATAATAGACAACGCGTTTAAAGTGAAAGGGAATTAAGTGCCTCAGCACTAAAAATAACAGAGTTGTTACTCATGTTACAATCAGCAATTGTAATATGAGTGTGATAGAGTCAGCCATGATGCAAGTAGACATGGGCCGGTATTCATAGTCGGATCTTATATTTAAGATCGTCTTAAGTTTATCTTTAGATGCTGTACGAATCAGTTCATTGGCTACGGAGTATCTAAAGATGAATTTAAGACGGTCTTAATTATAAGATCCGACTATGAATACCGGCCATGGTGTGTTCTTGCGCATATTGGCCTAGTTTACATCGAGCACTTGATACGCGTATCAAGTAGTATATTTGAGCTGATCAGCCAATAGCTGAATCAATGTACTAGTTATTTACTATTTGATACGCGTATCAAGTCCACGATGTAAACATAGGCCTAGTTTACATCGTGGACTTGATACGCGTGTGACGTCCCGCCAATTTTTAAAATTCTAAAAACTCTCTTATCTTATAATTTTTGCGTTACTAGATACTTATTCACAATTTTACGTTATTGCGAATTATCTCTTCCCTTTTTTCCACTACTATACATAGATATATATATACTCCAGTATTAAAATCATTATTTTCTATAATACTTACCACTTTATTGTACTATTTTGTTATTAATTACATTTTATTACATTATTTCTATTATTAATATATTTTTCTATAAATTGCTATTTCCTTATACTCTTGTTATATATATATATATATCTAATATGCAACAAGACGTTGCTATTGGAAAGATGGAAAAATTAGAAAACGAAATAAAAAGGAAGAAAAACGTAAAATCTAAAAAACACGTAAAAACTAATTATATTAATTAAATTCACTACTAATGTCTCACTCAGTATATGCCGCGACTTCCATGCATAGGGAGTCTCATTATATATATTTTGTTATTGGCACAGCATATCAATCACTATAACTTTAATTAATACCATATACTATATTTACAATAAGACACAATACCCATATATATATATATTGTCATGATGCGGGCAATGCACTCGGATAATCATCTTTAATAAGTGACTAAGAAAAGGTAAGGAAACCCAATAAAAACTATAAAAATTAAAATCAAAAATAAAAATAAATCTTGCATACTTATCATCGAATTATATTAATATCTTCTAAATTATTTATATGTTACACTATATTTAATCATTGCTTCACTATAAAATATAATCTTACCTTTATATTCGCTTGTACTTTATCACATAGTGAGTTAATTAAAAATATAAAAATCAAATAAAAATTATAAAACGCAAAACTATTAAAAACAAGAGTTGGTAGCGTCATAACTCGTTGCGTAACCATTACTATCGCCGAAATATTATAAGGCTATTTCATAATACTCTATTTCGATTTGAATATATAATTCGTTATTTTATATCATAAGTAATCTAACGTCGCTTCTGTTGAACGAATAAGTTATTTTAGATTTACTTAATTATCTAGAGAAGCGACTAAGAAATGTGCTTCTTACAATAACTAATTAATAATTCTTTATTACTTATGTTTGCTTCGCTTCACTAATGCTAATACTTCCGCTATAATTCCCCGTTATAACATTTATCAATCCACTATTAAATCATTATATCATGTAAAACTAACCCGAATAAATTATAAAATATTAAATCACATATAAATAACTAATCTTGCATACTCGTTGTCGAACATCTATACATTATCCTACATTTAATTATTATTTTATTATAAAACATAATTTCTGTGTTACTAGACACCTATGTATAATTTTACATTATTATAAATTATCTCTCTTCCCTCTTAATCACGATTCAGCATAAACATATATCCCCTATAATGTTTAGCGTTAATTTCGTTGCTATTACAATTTTATTATAATTATTGCAATTATCACCGTTAAGACATTATATCATATAAAATAAACTCAAATAAAAATTATAAAATATAAAATCAACTAAAAAGGTTATAATATATATTCTCATACATTTATTGCATTATACCGGTGTTAGATATGAATTAATAAATATATATAAACAGTTAAGTTACCTTTTAATCCATATAAATAACCGCTTATAAGGGTAATATGTATAAGAATTTTCAGGCCTCTAATTGTCACTATTTTCCAAATATTAATAACTATTTTCTCATTAGTTAATTTTTCATAAAACTTTAATATAATTCAAAAGAGCCTTTTAAACCAAAACCAATGCAATTCTCTGCTTTCCAGAGTTCTTCTTAATTCGCGAATTATTGCCGAAAACTGTTCCTAAAGAATATTCATGTAACCCTTATAGTACGACTCTTTCTCCATATATATATATATACTCTATGTCCGCACAGCTGAGCGTTCCTGTGTGCACGACCGCTGCTGCATTCCTATGTGCCTCGGGCGCATCTAATGGATTATTTCTTTTGTTTAATTACTGATACCCTCTAGAAATGATCCGCGTATTACCTTTATTCGATTTCGTATAATTTTATCATAATATCCATCCCTTTTATGCGTTGTCCACATACGAACACCAAATCTGCTTCCGTATTAAACTTATTCACCCTTATTAATCTATCTCTGTCTTATGCATATGCCTTATAGACAAGAGCTTGATCTTCTAAGCGACTTGCTTTTTATTTAATCATTTTTGCCTTTTACATATAACACTCTATAATCTTTATTAAGCTTCCGCTCGCATTTATATAATATTGTTAATGCACAATTACTATATGAAAATCTATTGAACCTCCCCTGTTCAATACTTTATTATTCATATATTATATTTTGATAAATTTGTTATTTTCGTCGCTCTCACATATATGCGTTAATATTAAGAAACCGCTTGCAACAACCTTGACGGAAAAATATCTATTTCGCTCTTTATCAAAGTAACGAGTCTCAACAATGTATGCCGCGCCAGGCTACCACGAAATAGTTGTTGAATTAAAATTTGCAGCCGCCTAAACGTCTAGCAGATAAGGCGAGGAAAATACTCGGGTTACAATTTTAGTTTATTTAATAGTTCGTCACTAGGATGATGCAAGCTAACGTGACACAGATTCGTACGTCACGATTTCCTACCCTTTACATTTTGCATTTAAGAGCGTACTCCCTACTCTATGTACACCCCCTCCGTTGAAATTGCGAGGGCCCGAAAAATCCGTCGCAACCTACTAGAGGAGCGAGAAAAGGTCGACAGAAAGATCAGAGGTTTTGAAGTGAAAGCACGCGCGAATTTTTCAACAAAATTTGAACTTAGAATATTTTCGCGAGTTATTTGTAGTTATACGTATACAACATTGTCAATTATTATAAGTCAGAAACCTTCGTACGAAAGAAAAAGTGAAAGTTAGTGCTATAAGGACACCTTTAGTTATTTATACGCATCGATTATCATTATTTTAACCACTCTGAAGGAAAGGAAATTATTTATTTCGGATTTGTCGAGGCTTCCACACGAAACAGCCAATCCGATTCAAGGATACAAGGGAATATTGTCACGAGAGGAGCCACCCAGAAATTAAACGTGACATATTTTGGTATAAGAGTTATCGTAAAGCAACCACTGTAAGTCCATTATTCTTTATTTTGTACACATCGTTCGTTAGTTATAACGGCCGAACCGAGACATTGTTAAAATCTGCCATTTCGTGGCACTTGATCTTGTCACTATTATGTCACTTATTCACAAGTTCTATTATCCATAAACCTTATCAATTCTCTTTTTATTATTAATAACTAAACTTGATTACGCTATTCAACAGGTCAATTTTATTCAATTTAAAAATTTTCATTAATTCTTATATCTTATACCTTATATAACCATGTCTCTAGCATTTATATAAAATTTATTGAAACTATAATTATTGGATCCTAAGCGCACTAGCGTTAATCAAACGGCCGATTCTACTTATATCTTGTGCCTTTTTACAAGTGTTCAACTATAAACCATATCTCTAGATTACCTATATTCGTCAAGAATTTCTATTCATTATTTTTATTAAATTACAACCGCGGAACCATATTCAGAGAATCGCTGTACACTCCTTCATTATTAATTCACTTAATTATTGTGACAATTATCAGGAAGTATACTTGAACACTTGAAATTTTGTAATCTCTACAATTGTTACTTAACATTAAGAGTTCTGATACGGAACATCTATGAACTATTTACGAATTATTGATAGCTTTGCTTCTGCAATTTTGTTAAAATATATATACATATATATATATATCCATATGCCTTAAAATACGCTTCAATTACCGTTTGTGTTAACCTTGAATTCATATGAAAACATCTGACTCTGTCATAAATTAAAGTAAATTTTCGAATGTTCATACATGTTCAGTAACTTATTAAAATTTAATCATTGTGCGTTTTGATATTTTATTGTGTATCGAAATTTAAACCTATGCTCATGGCGTGAATCATAATTATATTCATATAGAAATTTTGAATTATAATTTTAAATTTATACACTTATGTATTTCATGCAACTTTAATTGAAATAGAGATTGTTCTACCAAATTATATTTAACATTTCGATTTCCCATTTATATTAAATTACTGTTATTAATATTCCACGTTGATTTCTAGTTAAATATTATTTACCTCATGAAACCAGACAAAAACCTTATTACAATAATTAATTCATGTGCTATTTAATTGAGAATTTAGACAATCGAGATTTTATATTTACATTTTGCATTCAGTAATTAATTCACGTCAAGAAATTATTTTATATTTATTGTCGTTATCCTTACCCAAATTCCTTTAATAATAATTGTTCTTACAGCTGAAAAGAGGCAGGAGAATAAAACAAGTTGCTAGATTCTTTCAAAAGAATTTATACATTAATTTTTACATACCTCCATCGAGTTTTAAAATATCACTAGTAACAATTTTCATTTCCGTTCGAATCTATAGGGTCTACTAACCCCCTCTTCACGTGAGTCCAATAAACTCTAGCAGAGCTAGGTTGAGGACCACGGATCTAACACCCTTCCGGAAATCGGCGTGTACCAAAAACTCTAGCAGAGCTAGGTTGAGGGCCGTTGTTTTTCCTTCCTGATTTTTCCTTTGGCCACGGATTCCAAAAACTCTAGCAGAGCTAGGTTGAGGGCCGTGGTTCCGTTTTTCCCTTGTAATGATAAATATTGGAATTATCTCGGATATTTCTTTCAGTCACTATAATTGGATCTTCTAAACAATTAAATCAATATTTTAAATTCATGTATTTCTATTTCCAACAAAAGCTTTCCTTTATTATTATAACTGTTCATTTGTTTCATTCGATTATTTCATTTCCATTAGTATCTCTCGTTTTCTCTTTTACTTCTGCACTAGCAACTTGTCTCTGCCTGAAGAAATAAAATATTTTATAATTACCCTGTGTCAATTATTATTGTTAATCCTTTTATTGAATCGAATATTTCATGTGTTTATTTGTTTATTGATTGAATATTTCATATGCCTATTGAACATTTTATACTGATGTCTTTAATTTGAATATTTCATGAAATTTTGTTAATACTGCTATCCTCCTTATTTAATAACGTGCTCTTGAGTTTTCGAATTACCATAAATCAGTTATTTCCAATCATTTCTTTTCGTTTTACTTTAAATAGATGGTCAGGCCGGACCAACAAAGAGTAATTAATTTATTCACTTCAACTAACTTTATTCTTTCACTTAACCCCTCTGTGACGACAGCTCTCGCCAATCCCCGGTAAAGCTTGTGTAAGCAGGTTGACCGAAAACAACAAAGGAGAGCACCTCTGCAGGTACACCGAGATAGCACCTGTGAAGGAAAAAATATTGCGAACCGCGGATCAGTTTAATCGGTTTCAGTTCAAGACTCATTACTCGCGATTTCTATTCAACGTAGAATTCATCTTATCTTATCTTATCTTATCTTATCTTGAACCGCGGGACGTAACACGCGTATCAAATAGTAAATAACTAGTACATTGATTTAGCTATTGGCTGATCAGCTCAAATATACTACTTGATACGCGTATCAAGTGCTCGATGTAAACTAGGCCATAGCCATTTTGTATTACAGCTATGAATATATTCCTATGTCCATGATTACAGCCAATGGCCTAGTTTACATCGTGCACTTGATACGCGTATCAAGTAGTGTATTTGAATTGATCAGCCAATAGTTGAATAAATGTACTAGTTATTTACTATTTGATATGCGTATCAAGTGTACGATGTAAACTAGACCAATCAGGGTATATTCCTATGTCCATGATTACAGCCTCGTAGCATGGTGGAAAGATTACATGGTGTGTGCAGAACTCGTAAACCACGCCCCTTTTCAGCCTTCGGTGCACGAAAAAACACAGGGCAGGCAACTGCGAAAAACGAAATGTTTAGCTTTTAAAGTTTGGCACAACTGGTGTGTAAGCGTCCTTTTCGCACTCCCTGTATTTTCTTCCATCTCACTTTGCTTTAAGGCTAATGATCTTATAGCAAAGACAATTACAAACATAACATTTATTTATTATTATGTGATATTAATATGTACACTGACTTTGTAACAAATATTGTTGTCTATTTTTATTTGTTTATATTTGTATTCACAGCTCTGTAATATTTTATATAATATTTGTAAAATTATTTTTGTGTATCTCACGTATTTGTCAATCTTAATTATCAAATAACATTGAAACAATTAATTTCTAAAAAAAAGACTAAGACTTTCAGTTTTATTTTGATAAGTAGTGTCTTTACCTAGACTATATTATCTTTAATTAAGATGTTCAGCTTGACTCTTCTCTTTTTGTTCTTGAGATCTCTTCATGCCTAAATATTGAGTTTCTCATAATTTGCTATATAAAGAATTTGATACAGATAACAATGACTCGTGTGTGCCCCTTTCGACTAAAATACCCTGATCTAACACAACTCTACACAAGTATATCATCGGCATCCATAACTGTCAATAAGGGATGTGCGATCACGATTGAGGTCCGTTTTTCCGTCGCTTTACGTAGAGCATCAAGTATATTCTGTAAAAAATTACTAATTAAAAGGATGTAAGAATTTAAATAATATGAGATAAAATACAGTATTTCTAAAACTTGCATGTTCCGTAATGGAATCCAATGAGGAAGTAGCTTCGAAGATCAATATAGGACTATCTTTCAAAATTGCTCTAGCAATTACGACTCTTTGTTTTTCGCCTCCACTTAATTTCAAACCGCGTTCTCCCACGGGTGTATCGTATCCTTGCGGCCATTTTAACATCGAGTCGTGTAGATTTGCCATTCTCGCAGCTTTGAAAACTTCGTCGCGCGATTTTCTCAAATTACCATAATGCAGATTATAAAATATACTTTCGTGAAAAAGTACTGTATCCTACAATTTTATTTAAGATATTGTAAAAAGTGCTGCAATATTTGTGCATAATATAATTAGTTTAAAAATTATCAGGATTAAAAAAAAGATAAAACATGGTAACTTTACCTGTGGCACAATTGAAATACATTGTCTAAGGTCTTCTAAATTGACATCTCGAATGTTGTAACCATTAATGTAAATATTGCCGCTTTGTGGTTCGAAAAATCTATACAACAATCTCACAATTGTGGTTTTGCTAAAAGGAAAGATAAAAGAATATAATAAGATAACTATGTTATCAATAATTATTAAATATGATTGATGAATTTATAATCAGTAATCTACGTGTTAAACAATTTATATACCTGATAGCTTACCCACAACCAAATCCTCCAACAATAGCAACCTTCTTGCCACTCGGTATGGTGAACGATACATTTTTAAAAATAGGTTTTCCTTCAACATATTGGAAATTTACGTTTCTAAATTGAATTTCCGACGAATCGTACGTCACGTGAAATCTTAGTGCATTTTCTTTTGACTGTTAATACAAATCCAAAGATTAATTAAATAGTTGACGGTATATATTGTATAGATCATTTTTTATGAGGATAGATGCTAGACTCTTGATACTTCGAATTCAAATAATTTTACCTTAATTGCAGTGTCTGTTGTCATATTATATACATATATATAATTATATATATATATATATATATATATAATATAAATAGCGGTATATTGCAGAATTGACTGACTAGACTGTTACAATATACGAATGTGTATTATGTGACATATTATACAATATAATTATATATTTTACAATATATATATATATATATTGTGTATATATATAATTATATAAATATATAATTATATTGTATAATATGTCACATAATACACATTCGTATATTGTAACAGTCTAGTCAGTCAATTCTGCAATATAACGCTACTTACATTCCTAGAATTCTAGGGATTTCCTTATGTTGGTAGACATGTATTTTTTCGTGTCGCGATTAGAAAAGAAGAGCAGATTTTAGAGAGAGAACGAGTCGTACTGCACACACCATGTAATCCTTCCATCATGCCTCGTAGGCTGCAATTTCACTATCAATGGCCTAGTTTACATCGAGCACTTGATACGCGTATCAAGTAGTATAATTGAGCTGATCAGCCAATAGCTGAATCAATGTACTAGTTATCAGTACAAAATTACCTTTTCAAAAAAAGGTAAAAAAAAGGTGCCAAATGTACGCGCAGATATACGAGATATAATTATGAATAATACTACAAAATGCGTGATATCAGTACAAAATTACCTTTTTAAAAAAAGGCGCCAAGTGTACGTACAAAAACGGACCTCATTACAAAACTATTTGTATATATATATTTACTGTATAACATTTAAATTAAATAAAAAAATATTGCAAAAAATTTGGCGCTGCTATACCAGAAATATTTGTAAGTAACTTAAATGTGTTGTTTAACGTAAACGTTAAAATTTACACAATACACAATACATTTATACATTTACTGTACTATTTGTCTATATATATATATTTTTAATATACTTAAAAAGATATGATGTGTCAAAAAATGACACCAAGTAGGAATAAATCTCTCAATTGTTGTGTATATACACATGTATATAGCAGCGCCAAATTTTTTGCAATATTTTTATTTAATTTAAATGTTATACAGTAAATATATATATATACAAATAGTTTTGTAATGAGGTCCGTTTTTGTACGTACACTTGGCGCCTTTTTTTACCCTTTTTAAAAAAGGTAATTTTGTACTGATATCACGCATTTTGTAGTATTATTCATAATTTTATCTCGTATATCTGCGCGTACATTTGGCACCTTTTTTTTACCTTTTTGAAAAGGTAATTTTGTACTGATATCACGCATTTTGTAGTATTATTTATATTATTTTAAACTATAAAAGAATATATTACATATTATCAATTTTTTCTAAAAGTAAAATATAAATATCTTTAGCGCCTCTAGGCCAGTGCTTTTTTCTAACCTGCGTATCATTATTTTCAATCCAAACGCTAGATGTTCCTTCTCTACACATATTTGTAAAAATGACCTTTTTCAATACATTTACTATAGTGAAATATAGCACTCATAACTTTATACAATTGTCCAGCTATTGATATTTTACTTGTAGGGACAGAACATAAACTAAAATTGTGTGGTATCTTCACTACCCCCATAGCAAAAAAAGTCACAGTAATATCACATTGATGTTGTTCTGTGACGATCAAATATGTCATAATGAAATCACAACGATGTCATGGTGACGTGCGAATGTCCGCTTTGTCACAAGTGTGATATCGTTATGATATCGTTATAACATCCAGTGTGATAATAAATTAAATGTTATAATAACGTAATTTGTATATCACAAAGGCTTATATATATACAGGGTGGCCCATCGGAAAGGAAACAAACTGAATAACTTTTACAAAAATGATTTTTCGGATTATTATTGAAGGGGACATCTATTGACGTAAAACTCTTACCTCAACTTCCACCCCTAAGCGGGGGGTGGCAACCCTTAAAAATTTTAAACGAGAAGGGGGTCGAATAATATATCATTGGAAAGGTCTCTCAATTCTCTATAATTTACGTTTGATTTTTAAATTTGATCGATTTGTTTAGAAGATACAAGGTTTTTTTACAGGGTTACAGGGTTGTATCTAAAACAAACAAATCTGCATATCTTCAAATTTTTTTTATTATCTATTGTCAGCGTAACAAATGTTCAAAATGTTGACCACTAGCTTCCATACAATAATAAAGATTCTGCTCAAAAACGTTGTCGCACATTCTGGAGCATTTGTGGAGTAATTTTATGGCATTCGTTAACAATACGTTGACGTAAATCTTCTAAAGAAGCTGGTTGTGTTTCATAAATTTTACTTTTTAAATGTCCCCATAAAAAAAAATCCAGTGGCGACAAATCTGGAGAACGAGGAGGCCATTCAATAGTGCCTCTTCTTCCAATCCAACGATTTGGAAAAGTTTGATCCAAATATTTACGAACAGACAGTGTATAATGTGGAGGAGCTCCGTCCTGTTGAAATATTAATTGATCTTCGAGATAATGTTCATCATTTTCGATAATATTGGTTAACATTGGATCAATTATGTTTTCTAGCAGTTCCAAATACATATCTCCAGTTAAATTGCCAGATAGAAAAAAGGGACCAACAATACGATCACCAAAAATGCCAGCCCAAACATTTAATTTTTGGGTGTTGAGTATGGGTTTCATAAAATATGCTTGGATTAGAATCTGCCCAATAGCGACAATTATGGCGATTTACTGTACCATTTTGAAAAAAAGAACATTCGTCAGAAAAACAAATATTAAAGAGGAAATTTGATTATTCGTTATTCGTTCACCATGACCTCACAAAATTGCAACCGACGGTCAAAGTCGTCTTCATTAAGTTCCTGTAACAACTTAATTTTATATGGGTGAAACTTATGATGTTTTAAAATTCGTTGAATACTGGTTCGACTAACACCAGATACAGCAGATAATTGCCTTGTACTCAACGTAGGATCAGCAGCAACATGGCCTAAAATCGCTATTTCCACCGCTTCATATCGTACACGATTTTCAGCATTCCGTTTTTTATTAACCACAGATCCTGTCTGTTTAAATTTTGCCACTAACTGCAAAACGTATTTACGATTGACATGTTTATTTGCATGCCTTTGATTGAACAGCTCAGTTGTTTTGTTAGCACATTTATTATTTTCAAAATAAAGTGCAATTATTTCGATCCTTTCTGCAATCGAATAAACCATAATGTCAAAACAACGAATTATGAAATTTACTTGTCGCAAACACTAGATAAGTACTGATCTTGCTTATCGAAGCACACTGAAGAAAGATTAGGCTTCGTATAAGTTTAAATTTCGTTCAGTGTAACAAAAAGTAGCAAAGAAAAACCAAAACATTGGAGCACATTGACGTAGAAATTTTCTTCAGTGTAGGCAAAGTAGTAAAGAGAGAGAAAGAGAAAGAATCAAAAAACATTGAGTATACACATTGACGTGGAATAAATTCAAAACTTGAAAGCTTTAAGCTTTATCAACATTTCAAACAATTACTACGCTAACTAACACAATTTGAACACCTCTTGCAACCGATTAATGACCTGGTTAAAGATTATAAAGATTTATTTGTTTTAGATAAAACACTCTGTAACTTCTAAACAAATCGATCAAATTTAAAAATTAAACGTAGAATTATAGAGAATTGAGAGACCTTTCCAATGATATATTATTCGACCCCCCTTCTCGTTTAAAATTTTTAAGGGTTGCCACCCCCGCTTAGGGGGTGGAAGTTGAGGGTAAGAGTTTTACGTCAATAGATGTCCCCCTTCCAATAATAATTGACATGTTTTTGCATTTTTTCGAAAAATCATTTTTGTAAGAGTTATTCAGTTTGTTTCCTTTTCGATGGGCCACCCTGTATATATATATATATATATATATATACACGTTTTTCTTTTAAAATTTAATTTATTCTTTACAATTTAATTGTAATTTACATGTTTTTATTTTTAAAACATATATATGTATACATATTGTAAGACTTATAATAGAAAGAAAAAAAACTTATAAACTATATATATAATATATATAATAACTATATATATAATAACTATATATATCACATCAAAAATGATTTTTAATCGCTTAAATAAACATTAAAATTACAATAAATGAAATTTCAACAAAAATAAATTTTGTGTTATATATAATCTCTAAAAAAATTACCTTTTTAAAAAAAGGTAAAAAAAAGGTGCTAAGTCCGCGTCAAAAAGTATCTTTGCAAAATAGTATAGTATTATTAACTCTAAAAAACTATTAAAAAACCTATTTCCAAAAGAGTGTGATATTAATCTACACACATAAGTTATTTTAATCCAAACAAAATGGTTTATTTTAAACCATAAAAAAACTATAAGTTATTTAATTATACATTCTATAAAAATAATGATATCAACAAAATTGTGCTAAGTAAAAATAAAAATTAAAAAGAAATATTTTTAAAAAAGTTACAAAATAATAAAAAAATAGTTTTAATTTTTTTTAGTATATCCTACTAAAATACTGATATCGAGAAATAAAAAAAAAAAAAAAAACAAATAATGTAAAAATATAAAATTAAAAATTATTTACAAAAAAATAAAAATTAAAAATTAATGAAAAAATATAAAAATGTATATAAAAATTGAAAATTAATATAAAAATAAAAAATTTAATTGAAAGACTTAGCGCTGCTAATTTTTAAAATAACATATTTTGTAGCAGAGCTAAGTCTTTTAATTAAATTTTTTATTTTTATATTAATTTTCAATTTTTATATACATTTTTATATTTTTTCATTAATTTTTAATTTATTTTTTTGTAAATAATTTTTAATTTTATATTTTTACATTATTTGTTTTTTTTTAATTTTTCGATATCAGTATTTTAGTAGAATATACTAAAAAAAATTAAAACTATTTTTTTATTATTTTGTAACTTTTTTAAAATATTTTTTTTTAATTTTTATTTTTACTTAGCACAATTTTGTTGATATCATTATTTTTATAGAACGTATAATTAAATAACTTATAGTTTTTTTATGGTTTAAAATAAACCATTTTGTTTGGATTAAAATAACTTATGTGTGTAGATTAATATCACACTCTTTTGGAAATAGGTTTTTAATAGTTTTTTAGAGTTAATAATACTATACTATTTTGCAAAGATACTTTTTGACGCGGACTTAGCACCTTTTTTTTACCTTTTTTTAAAAAGGTAATTTTTTTAGAGATATCACTCTTTTTTGTACATCAGTTCGATTTTTTGTGTATATATAATATACACATGTGTATATGTGTATTTATAATATACACATATAATTTTTCTACTTATACTTTATTCTATTTTTTATACTTATACTTTTTTCTATTGAATACACAATATTTATTCATATTTATTTATACTATTTATTATATTTTATTATAATTATTATCATATATTTGTGCATGGTGTAAGGAGATCCTTTTAAGAAGTAAAACTGTACTTTAGCTGGATGTGATTTACAAGGTCTAACGAAAATACGCTTGAATAACTTTATTTATTTATTTTTTTTAACATATTTTTATTGAGAACACGTATATTTTTATTGCGAACATTTATATTTGTACTTTTATAGTGTATAAAATAGAAAAAAGTATAAGTATAAGAAATAGCCCTTATAAAAATTTTTCACCACTTTTACACCTCATATAGGTCGTTTTTAGCCCGCTTTTAGCCCGTTTTTAACCCGTTTTATCATTTTTATGTCCGTTTTTTGCACTCTCAAGCACGCTTAGTCTATTGCGAAAGAGCATGACGAGTATACGCGATGTGTATTTTGAATGAGTATTTTTTAGTGGATTGTCCGTTTTTAATACTCGTTTTTCAGTCGATGAGTGACAATACGTTAATACGTTCCTTTTTTACTCACAAAGATGAGGACGAAGTAGGTTGTCCATTTTCAATACTCAATTTTCCGTTGATGAGTAACAACACGTTAGTACGTTTCTTTTTTACTCACAAGAAAATATCCGCGGATTGTCTCTAAATTGAAGTACATTTATTCTACAAACTTAAAAATATGTCCACGAATTTTTATAATTTATATAAATTTATATAAATGTTTTAAACTACTATAAATAAATGAACAATTATAATGATTGATTATTTGATTATTTTATTTCAAAAGCTACGTTCCAATATTCATTGCAAATATTGAAAATCTATAGTTTACGTCACATACACTATAGATTTTCAGTACTTGCAGTGAATATCGAAACGCAGCCAAAATGTGCTATGTGAGTATTTATGAGTGCTAAACGAGTATTTTTTGCTCGTAGCTAAATGTTTTTACACCTCAAATTTACACACAGCACGTATTTACCACACAAAAATACTCATAAGAATACGTTATTACCACTCGGATATACTCGTACGCAATCCGTTTTAATCACTCATTTTTACGGAAAATTGCCCCTTTGCGCCCTAAAAACGGATCGTACTCATTGAATCAAATGTACGTTTTTACTACTCAAACTGACCGTTTTCGCCGGTCAAAAACGGGTCAAAAACGATGAAAAATTTTTATAAGGGAGAATAAAGTATAAGTAGAAAAAATACATGTTTATATTATATATACTTTACTCGAAATTTTATAACTAATCGGTCTGATAAGTGAAAAATTAGAGAATAAGTAATGAGTGAAAGAGAGAGAGTGAATGCGTGATAACGCGAGCAAACGAAAATTTGTGTAATTGCATGTGCAAATACAATAATAATGTCTCGTCGCCGCTAATAACCTAGCTTACTTTTATCAACATCACTTACTGTCGATCGATTATCGACATCACTTACTGTCGATTGTCGATTTATCGATCATACTACGTTATAGTAAACGTGTCCTAAAAACGACGTCCTGTATAACACATTTCTTCACCCCTCACCGCTGCTCCCCTTGCCAACACTTTAGCACATTTCTTCGTCCCTGACCACGGCCCCCCTTGCCGACACTTTAACACATTTCTTCGCCCCTCACCGCAGCCCCTCTTGCCAACATTTCCAGAGCGTCACTAGCGCGATCTGATACAACGATCGAATGCCACAACAGTAAAATTTGAGCGGTCGACGACGACCAAGACGACGACGTTTCTTAAATGATATTTTTCACATTTGGATTTTGCGTCGTAATAGCTCGATTTATAGAGCATGTAACCCAAAAATAAAAACACTTTTATTATATAATTCGACCCCGCTCTATCGATTGAGACTACTTAGAAGTCGATCCGTTGAGCGGATATATGAAAACCAGAAATATTGAGTGCTCTCAACTGACCGACTCGCGTAATAAGACACGGTAGTGTCTTGTGCTTGCGCGGACTTAGCACAAGACACTACCGTGTCTCTTGACATGCAAACTTGTTGCGTTAATATAAAAATAAAAATATATTTTAATGAAGTTTGTCGTGTGATTATAAAAATGAAAAAAAAAAATTATTTTGGTGAAGCTTATGACGTAAATATAAAAATTAAAAAAACTATTTTGGTAAAAAGCTTGTTGCGTAAATCTAAAGATAAAAAAAAAACATTTTACTGGAACTTGTTGCGTAAATATAAAAATAAAAATAAAACATTTTTATGATATATCCGTATTGAATTATTACAGCAGTTTGTTCTAAGTAACAAAAATACATAAATCATGTTTTAAATGAATCAAATTAAACTTAATCAAATTTTAATTGATTTAGCAAAAATTTTCTTATTATTATTACATGTAATCATTTTGTGATATACTTGTTATATCATTGTGACATTTTATTTCATATTATGGTAATATCACACCAGCCATGATTAATGATATCACTGTGACTTTTTAATAATCTCACAGTGATATCACAATTTTTCTGTGACATTGTGACTCTATTGTGAGTGTACTGTGATGTCACTGTGACATTTTTTGCTATGGGGGTAATTTACCATTCTGTAATGAAAATAATACTAAGTGAATAATAACTATCTCTTTCGCCGATATTATTTCATTTTTTATTAAAATATCATTTTTTCCACAATATTCACATAATTTGTCATTTGACTGATTCCAATGTCAAAATGAAATTTTTAATAAATCATTAAGATTATAACTTTTATTCTTTAAATTGTTAATAGAAAGAGAAACAAGTACATTATTATCAGTACTAATTTTTGTATTACCAAATGACTTGCACCGACTAATAGAAGTAATTTGATGTTCTATTAAATTTCTTATATAATTATATATCATACAAAGAGCAGTAAGAAATTCGGAAACATCTCGTTTAACACGAATCGTAAAGTACTCTTCTACATCTTGCCGTATTGCACAAGTATTTATATTATGCATTCCATTTTTATATCGATGCACTAATGTACTTAAAACATCTAGTTTTTCAGTATTAAGCAATTTATTCCTAATAATACTCGAATGTAATAAAAATTGTAATATTGCATTTGCATAACATGAAAAATATTGTTGCGCCCGCGTCCGGTCATCCGGTACGCAGTGAAGATGAGTACCGGAGGACGTTTCTCGTTCGACGCCTGTTTACACGTTGCTAGGCGCGTTGTTGTGGACGAGCTGTCAAACCATTACGACGCGCGATTTATTGAACGCATGCAGAGCCACATTGTGGTGGAAAAGCGAAAAGTACATTTCCTCACCCCTACCTCATCACTCCGCTCACCACCAATGTCGATGACGACGTTTCTTAAATGAAAATTTTCAGATCTCAACTTTGCATCGCAATATTCTCAGCTTATAGGACACGTAGCCAAAAAATAAAAACAGTTTTGTTATGAAAATCGAACCCAAGCTATCGATTGAGTCTACTTAGAAGTCGATCGGTTCAGCGGTTGTCGAGATCCGATAATCTGAGGGTCTTGCAACTCTCTGACTCGCGTAAATATACACGGCCGGTCTCGCTGCGCTACATTTGGCACCGAGACACTACCGTGTCTCTTGATCATGAGAATGCTCAAGTTTCAAGTTATGGGCCTGAGCACAGACCATTGCATAACGCATAACGCATGAGCATAAGAAATTTGATTGGTCCATTAGCATGTGCATAAGGAATTCGACCAATCGAATTTCTTATGCATATGTATTATGCATTATGCAAAAGTCTGTGTTTCCCGCTTATGCCTGTACATCCACACAAGGTAAATTTTAAAATATTACCAACTGTAGTTGGTAATATTTGGGTAGTTAATGTTGCTGGATAGTAATGTTACTAATTGGATACATTAATGGATGTATGTGATAACTCATAAATAGCTATATTATATTTTGTTATAGTACATGCTTCACTATCTGCGATCTTTGCAAGCCTGGTTCGGTGAAGAAGAATGGTCCAAATATCCAGTTGCCAAAACTAGCATGGCACTGCTGCAAGACTTTCATCATTCCCCAGCTATTCTCGACTATTCGCCGAATTTAATAGCGATAGCTTGTATTAACTTGTCATTACAAATTTATGGTGTGGTTGTACCTCTGATGGACGAGTGTGATCAACAGCCGTGGTTTAATGTGAGTGTTGCATAATTTTATATCCGTTTATATATAAAATAGTTTTATATATAAATTTTCTTATTTCTACAGGTTTTCTGCAAAGATTTAGCGAGAGATAACCCTTATAAAAATTTTTCACCGCTTTTACACCTCATATAGGTCGTTTTTAGCCCGTTTTATCATTTTTATGTCCGTTTCTTGCACTCTCAAGCACGCTTAGTCTATTGCGAAAGAGCATGACGAGTATACGTGAGTATGTGTATGAGTATTTTTTAGTGGATTGTCCGTTTTTAACACTCGTTTTTCAGTCGATGAGTGACAATACGTTAATACGTTCCTTTTTTACTCACAAAGATGAGGACGAAGTAGGTCGTCCGTTTTCAATACTCAATTTTCCGTTGATGAGTAACAACACGTTAGTACGCTTCTTTTTTACTCACAAGAAAATATCCGCGGATTGTCTCTAAATTGAAGTACATTTATTCTACAAACTTAAAAATATGTCCACGAATTTTTATAATTTATATAAATTTATATAAATGTTTTAAACTACTATAAATAAATGAACAATTATAATGATTGATTATTTGATTATTTTATTTCAAAAGCTGCGTTCCAATATTCATTGCAAATATTGAAAATCTATAGTTTACGTCACATACACTATAGATTTTCAGTACTTGCAGTGAATATCGAAACGCAGCCAAAATGTGCTATGTGAGTATTTATGAGTGCTAAACGAGTATTTTTTGCTCGTAGCTAAATGTTTTTACACCTCAAATTTACACACAGCACGTATTTACCACACAAAAATACTCATAAGAATACGTTATTACCACTCGGATATACTCGTACGCAATCACTCATTTTTACGGAAAATTGCCCCTTTGCGCCCTAAAAACGGATCGTACTCATTGAATCAAATGTACGTTTTTACTACTCAAACTGACCGTTTTCGCCGGTCAAAAACGGGTCAAAAACGGTGAAAAATTTTTATAAGGGAGAATAAATTTCTAAAATATAATTTAAATATAAATATAATTAATATATAATAAATTATATTTTAATTATATTTTATATTTATATTTAAATATAAATATAAAATATAATTAAATATAATTTTAAATATAATTTAAAATCTTTAAATTATATTTCTCTTAAAATTAATTTATTTTACTTGCATGAAATGACAACAAAATTTCTTCTGCACATTTTTTCAAAGTATTTAGAGCAAACTTGATATCACTATCGTCCAGACTAGCAGATATACAAAGTCTAAGACTAGGTCTAGGTAAAATTCTTTCTGATTCTAAATAAGCAGGTAGTATAATCGCCAAGTTATTTTCTATACATTTATTAGAAATTGCAGATAATAATTTCTCCTCGATGGCACGATCTTTCTGTTCTTTTAAATATAAATGCTTTAAAGGCGATTCTGCAGAACTAGAACACACTAACATCGAGATTTCTTTGAGGCCATTGTTTATCGATAAGGCATTATTTTTTAAAGACTGAAATATTTGTAAGTTATTTTCAATTATATTTAATGAAGCGATAGCAGCTGCAGCCAGGAGAGGTGGTTGAGATGCTGAAAAACAGTAGGCTAGACCAGATAAACGTTGATGATCGATGACAAAGGCTGTTCCTACACAAAAGCCTCCAATAGTTTCTATAGCACATTCTAAAGATCCTAAAGAATATGTAAATATATATATATTATTATATATACATTTTCATATATCAATAAAAAAATATCTACTAAAAATATCTTTAATAACTTTTTCATTTAATAATTTAATAATTTCTTTGTACCTATTATCATGTCTATTTCACTTCTGGGAATGTTAAAATATTCTGTAACACCTCTTCCATGTAGACCAATGGTACCAAACGATATCGATTCGTCAATAAAGATTCTCAACTTGTACTTTTTGCAAAGATCCAATATTTCTGGTAGAGGACAAATGTTTCCTGTATTTATATAGATACCCTCTATGATTAGAAAGCGTCTGACTTGTGCAGCTTTGTTAGGATGTCGTTTGTCTATTTCTTCTTGCTTCATCAGAAGATTACGTAGATCTTCAACATCATTATGTTTAAAATATCGGATATTTCCTCGAGACGCATCTAATCCTTTCTGTATAGCAAAATTTACTTGCTCGTCTACGAATATTAAGTCATTACGTTTACAATAAGCTGGAATTGCACTCGCTACAGTGGCAAACCCATAGGAATATGTTATAGCGTCTTGCATATCCATAAACTTTGCCAAACGTTCTTCTAATTCAAGATGTGAGTCGACAGTTCCATAGAAGCTTCGTGGCCCGCAAGATCCAACGCCATATTTCTTGATAGTTGTCACAGCGGTTTCTATTAGCTCTGTACTGTCACCCAAACCTAAATAATTATGCGTACCGAAATTGAGACAATTCTTGCCATTAACTGTCAATCGCTTTCCAATTTTAGAAGTGATGTATTTAGGGTTCAGTGAAGGATGGTTCTTTGGTGGTTCTGGTACAAGAGATTCTGGTTGCCATTTCGCCAATTTACTCTCTACTAACTCTTTCGAGGGTATCAAATTTTGGCCACTTCGTTTTTTAGAGATAAACCACACTATCCAAACCACCAAGATCGCTTCTAACAGAGTGTGGTAATGTGGCAAAGTATTTCGCAGTACCTCTACCGAGTCACCAAACAGGAGTTTCGTGTCCATCTTTCGAAGCGGTGCACCGGCACTTTCTTATTGTACGACAAAATATAAGTTAGAATTATATCTGTGTCTCTTACGAAATGAAACGGTAATGGTAGACTGATAATGACAAACTGATTCATCACAAATCATCCATGAC